>LVLI01000297.1:0-23951 GCA_001687465.1 Halocafeteria seosinensis | reverse complement strand
GTGTAGTGTTCGGGGCTACGTTTTGACAATGATTATCTTATTCTGCGTTTCCCTCTCTGGTAGGGCACATTTGGCTTCTGGACTCTGGGTTTAACTGATTTCGACGGACTTGGACTTGCAGTGGAAGAGGGGGAAGGTGTGCTACTGCAAGAACTGCTGGGCGTCGATGATGTTGTCCATGAGGGGGAAGATGTTGAAGACGGAGACATGGAGTGTGACGCAGTGGGAGTTTGGCTTCCACTAGAAGTAGGAGTGGGAGATGGTGAAGGAGTCGGATAGAAACAATCTGCTTCATCTTCTGCTCCAACGTCCCTCGTGGGGAACGGGCGAGACCCCATAACTAGGGACGTCTCGAAGGGGACACCAAGGGGGGCGTACAGCGTGCCGCTTGTGGGGGCAGACAAAGGGGAGGTGTGGACCCTCACCCAGGCGTTACAGTCATCCCGATACATGAGACAATTACCCTACTATTGGGCTCAATATGGGCATGTGGACGTGATGACCACCCCTCGTGGTGATGTTATGCTTCGGGTGCCAAAGCGCAAATGCTAGATAGATTGCAAAGCAAAATGGAGGTGGTGCACTGCCCTTTCCTTCTGTCGAACCCTTCGTCATTTACGTCACAGCCATACAGAGATATGAACATCTCAGAAAACCTTAAGACACAACACTCAAGTAGTGCTACACATACTTTGCATGTATGACGCTTTTTGGGCCAATATGATCCGCAGGGACCTCAAGGAGAGAACTGTCCGGATTTTTGTCCTGTTTGCTACAACAATTGGACACCTTCTCCACGTGAATATTACTTGTTAGCTTCCAATCATTATCCAACTTGGTATTTGCATCAAGGATGATCAATTCCATACACTGTAAACACTGTGTACTCCTCCGGCCGCACGCGCGTTTTTTGCACTTCAACTTGTGAGGGAAGATTTTGGATCCGACTTTATGGTACAGACTGTGCATTATATACTCAGTTGTATGGTCACTATTATATACCAATGGATCTCGGATGAGGCAAAAGTAGAGGAGACACTAGCCGTAGAAGAAGAAGACACAATACTGGTCGTCCAACCGAACAACTACCCGGGCCTTACGGATGATGCCCGGATTACTAAAAAGACTCTAAGGAAATTCAGGTGATCCCTTGAGAGAATTGCTTTATCTGTGTCTTCAGTGGAAGATGCTCTTGCTAAAGCGTTCTTTAGATCGAAGAGATGGGTGCAGACAAGGCCCCGAAACAGCCGTGGTGGCTCCTGGTTCGTGTGTATTGTATCCGGGATTTACACTATGCAGGATGTGTGTGGGTTACAGGACTAGGAACACTGGCGCTGCTAGCAGGGCGTACCGCCTATAATGGGCCACGGTACGCTGAGTGGAAGGTTAAGCAGACTGATTTACCTTCCAATATCCATGAAGGGACCAGTTCTGCTATAAAATCTAAAATGACGGGCTATACACCAAGCGCAACTGCATGCGCTTAAGGCGTAACGACTTAGAAATACTGCTTGCACAACTGCAAGCTAATCGATCGGAAGACTTTGAGCTATTGACGTGGCCCGCTGATTTGAAGCTCTATCCTCCTGGTAAGGGGAAGAGGACGATCAGGATGAAGACCGTAAACAATGGTCGAGAAGTACCAAGAAAACCGTACGGGTAGTGTGTTAGAGCAGCCGGTTAGGGAAATGGGGATGTACATATTCTCCCAGTAGAATCTGCAGAAGAGACGCAGCCTTTAGAAGCGGGAGGCGACCTGCAATGGCTGGGAGGATCGGTCCTCAGGGATAAATGTGTACCAGGAGATATTCGTCCAGCGAGTGACTGCGCCACTGGTTGACTTTCCGCCGACTCAACTCAACTGTTTCTGACGGTGACCATTCATACCCAATGAATGTCCGCCAGAATGGTATAACTTCCAACAATAGGAGTAGCGCCCTACAAGACTCGCGAACCAAGTGGTACCGGGAAGTAGACGGCCGTTCAAAGTGCTTTTCACGTCTTTCCACATCGAAAAGTTTGAATCGTCTTCATCGGGTACCGGATAGCCCCTTCATTTCTTTTTGTTATCCTTTTTGTGAGACCTACCGACCTTAGCGCAAAGATAAATGCCCTGACAGAGTGGACGTAGAAGTCACTTAGAAGAGCGACAAAATTCAACTCAGTTGAAGCGGTACCTGGTGTGGACGCTGATGGTTAGAGTGATACTAAAGATACGTAGACACGCTCGCTTTCCTTTATCCCTAGGTATTGGCGTCAGATGCGACAGTAAAGTGACCATAGTCAGTGTACATCTGCGACGAAGTTGCTGATCGCTTTGGTGAACAGAAACCCGGTACGGGGTATAATGAGTCTGCGTTCTCGGAGAGTCACAGGGAAGGTGATAAGAAGTTCTGCAGGTAGAAGCTGACCCAGAAGAGTAGGGTTGGGGAGAAGATATTAGAGAAGTACAGACTTACAAGAGGAGACTGACAGTCTTCCATCCGCGACTTTGCCTGTGGGTGGACGAAGAGGTTGATGAGTTGGAATAACCTTATTTTGTATCGGTGTACACAAGAGGACCTTGCCCCGGAAAATTGGTGGACGAAGTCGATGAACAAATGGCCGGGCAAGGCACCGAGATTAAATAGCGGTGCGTGAGATGATCTTATTGTTGGGCTCAAAATACTCAAAGTAGGGAATCATAAGCTCAATCGTCTATTCCGAATTGGAATCCTTCAAAAAGTTTTGGACTCTTGCAAGGAATCCTGTGTCTGGCATCATTTGGACTGCATTCTGGAAAGAGAGTTCATTTGAAAGTCGTCTTCGAATTGTTCAATTCCGCACCGTTAAATGGGCATAGAACAGAACGAGAACACCGTCGAAAACAACTTTGATGATGTCCGCAGGCTTAGGCAATCCCCTCACCGTCAGTTGCAGAAGAAACGAAACCCTTCGCGGCAGAGGTCAACTAGTGTCGTAGTAGTGAAAATTGAATCCCTTTTGGTAGAAGCGAAAAGCTGGAGACAAAATATAGATGATATGATGTGGTGCATTTATAGGGCCTGACGCCGCATCGGTTTCATGGACTACGAGATTTCTGCGGTGTGTGTTCCAGTATGAGAAAGTTCATGCACTACGCGTATCGAATCTTTCAAGATAAGGGGAGCCATACCTGAGCGGGCGACCAGCTGGATATCAACGGATTCTTCGGTACTCAGGGCTTTACCTACCATGAGGGCCTCTTTAATGGCATGAATTCGTTCATAATGGAGTAGAATTTTCTTTGACTAATCACGTGAGGAAAATGCTAAGAAAATCGCCTCCGTTTTCCCGCCGCGAACCGAGCAGGCAAAATTTCTATGGGCCCTTGAGCTTTCCAGAGAAGTTTCGCTTGAGCTTGCCATCCACCGAAACTTTTCTGGCAACTTAGCATTTACACGTCATCATGAAGAAAGCATCAAGAGAGACCATGTATCCACCGGGCATTCCAAGACTCCTTGTATGTGGCTGATTCAGTTGAATGCGTACCGCAAAACGTTGCTGATGGCGATGCTCGGCATTTGATACTCTGCACGGATACGCCTTCGTATCTTCTCACAAATATTGGGAAATATCGCGTAAGACCAGTCAGACCTGAGCAAAAGCCCGACCGGAACCGAATGTTTCGGTGGCCGCTAACGATGGCGGGAAAATGACGAAAGGGTCGACGATTCGTAAACCCATATAAACTTCGTTAGATACCCCAAAAATACACGTAATAAACACATATAGACACAACATAAGTCATATATCCTCATCGCCAGTGAAATGCTCAGGGTATGGGCTGGGTTGTGCGCAACTCTCGAGGCTTCCAACCTTACCTCAATGTGCAAAATTTAGGGGGAAACTGTAGATGCACCTGGAAATAGAAGACCGTACAATAACTATAGCGTCCAGATGCCCGTTAGAGCCGAAGTTGACTACCAGGAACAGCGGGCCCGTCGCTGCTTAACACGGGCGCTTACCGCTCCTCGTTAAGAGGATGTGGTCAACTTCCCGGCCGGTGGGCTATCTGTCACATTTGTGTGTGTTGTATGACCCATATGGAATTGGGATTCATCGGCTGACCATACCGGTATACTGAGATTCAGAGATTCCTTTGGATTCTCATGGATTCTGAGGCGGGATACCTCTTGTCTTTGCCTCTAAAGCCATTGTTTGCTCGCACTTCTCGCCAATCAAGTGCACTTGTGGGGACCAAGTTTCGGGTGCACCAACAAGAACTTACACTGGACTTAACGCTCGCTCTCCACCCACCTTCACAAACAGGTTTGGAGTCTTTCTRTTTATACTTAGTAATATAGTAGCGTTTGTTGGTTGACTTGTTGGTTTGGATAAGCTGTGATACTATTTTCATCATAATGGGCGCGTGTAAGAGTTCACTAGGAGGGAGCAAAAGCAGCAAACGGGGCGTCGCGCCGGAGACACAGCCTGCTGCTTCTCGTCCTGACAGCGACAGTAGCGGTCATAGTGCTAATGACAGGAAGGGGAGAGGTTCATCCACTTCGTACGTATCGCTCAGTTCAACATAGGGACGCATGCCGGAGCTTGGGCTCATTTTACCACTTGAACTTGAATGCCAGGTCCTACCGGGAATTGTCCAATTTGGAGAAGCGTGTTCAAGATGCCATGAAACTGATTGTTAACCATACGAAATCAGGAAGCAAGAACTCTACACCGGGATTGAAGTATGCTGAATCTATATTAGCAAGAAGGAATGCTGCATGTCGACTCTAACACGACGTTTCTTTCGTCGCAACTTGCAGTTCCAAGTCATTCAACCGCATTGTGTTAAAGTTCCCTATTTTACGAGAAGCCTTTAAAACCATCCGATCAGTATGTTAAACTTACCTCTTTTGTTATAAGGTTGGGGTGTTGATGAAATATGGAGTTTATTCAACGCTCGGATGACGGCGCTGTGCAGGTCTTTGAGCGATTCGATTTGGATGGTAATGGGAAAATTGACCGAAACGAATTGAAATCAGCTTTAGCGTCTTTAGGAGCTGCCGTCAGCGATGATTTGGTACAAGAGATGTTCGATGTACGTGCGGAAAGACATTTGTTGCTCTGAGCTTCCATCGCCCACTTCTTCTGAACTACATACACGCAGGAAGCGGATATGAAATATAATGAAGCACTCAGCTTCCGAGAATTCCTACTAGCCCTATGTATTGGCAGTATACTGAAGCTCTTTCCGATAATGCAAGTTGCGGCTCGCCAGGAGCAAGGGACATCCAAGTAAGTCTCTTCTCTGGTATTTTAGCACCCTGGCTCTAGTGAAAGAACAAACACATACTGGTACAAATCTTTTACATTTCACAGAATCAGCAAAGAGCTTTCGGAAGGCAACATAGAGGCGGAGGACTCTACGACTTCCGAGGGTGCTTTGTATGAAACACCGCGCGACCACAGTGCGCCTATCGAGAACAAAGATGTCATGCTTCTTGGCGAAGCTCAAAAGATGATATACGCTCTTCGCCTGGTTATCGAAGCGTACATTCTTTTTGATGAGGACCAAGATGGATACATTCAGTATGAAGAAGTCATTAAAACAATCCGTGAGCAGTCCCCTGGAATGGAAAGACCGCATGAAAGCAATTCTAGCGCTACGGGTCTTCTCAGTGAAGACAGATGGAACGAATTGGACTGGTAAGATTTTCCTCTTTTATATTTGCTTCTTTTTTCTTCTAGCAATTTTTTTGGAACTACAGGGACAAAGATGGTCGAATTACGTTCAAAGAGTTTTTATTCGCTTTTTATAACTGGGTCGGGGTAGAAGAAGATGACGAGGATGAAGATGACGAAGAGTCTCGCAGCCTGAGAGAGTCCGTCAGACAAAACACGCAAATGAATGCATCATCAACAGACATGGAAAAGGAGAAAACTAGCAGCTGAGTCAAATACAGTGCTCTGATTGGTAGTCATGAGATTGGTACAGTGGATTCCACCGCTTTGATCTGAGACCAGTTGAGATGCCTCAGTATACTTACTCTCTGGGGGTTAAAGTCGGAGGGTTTCACGAGAGGACACAGTAGGGCCGTGCGGCAATGCACACTATTTGACTAGTTCGACGCGCCAAATGCACGTTGTGAAATCAAATTTTGTCGGTTTGTTGACGCGTTTTCCCGCAGTCCACATGCATTATACACTGTTGTTAAACAAAACGTTCCAAGTTTAAGAGAAGAACAAAGGAATATACAAATTCATCATAGCAACTGGGCACGTTTGTTGGTCAACTAAAATTGGCATGGAGTCGCCTGTGGCTAGAAACCTCAGAAGGTCTACCAAGAGTACGTCATTACCAAGCATGTTCGTTACCCATTCGTAGTTAATGTACAATTTGGTCTTATGTACAGCGGGTAAGAAAATGGTGGCTCCCACTGTCGATTCGGGTCCTACAAGGACGAGAAACCGAAAAAAAGTTGAGCCAAGTGAGTCAACGTCCAACACTTACACAAGCTACGCATGAACAAAACGTAATTCGTCAAACCGACTGCAGTGTCAAGTGGTACTAAAAGAGATCCCTATAATGGAATGCCCCGGAGGCATCGAGTCGTCCATGCTAACGGTGTGGTTCCCGCTGAGCAGCAGTCAGCAACAGCAGATAGTGGCCCTGACGCGATTGCCTGCTACGCGGGAAGGAGAAAACCTGCCGCTTGGCAAAGTGATTCCAAAAATGGAGGTATGAGAGATATTTTAAGCAATGCTTCCTGCAGAAACACGACGATAGACTATATGCGTCCTGAACATGGTGGCACGTTGGGAAGAAAGAGCCTTCGCGATGTAGTAGAGTTGCCCTCAGGAACGCCCCATTATCCACGTGGGGAACTCGCTGCTACACGGAGACAGAAGTATGCGCAGAACCTAGCCGCAACGAGACTGTCACAACCGACCACTCAAGCAGAGCATCCCAATGCTGAATTGACAGCACTGAAAGGTAACACCAGGTACCATCTCATGACCGATCCGCAAAAGCGTTGGTACGAGTTTCGGGAAAACCACAAGAATAAAGTGTGGTATCCTTACGATGTAGACGACAAGGAATTTGGAAACACAGAGCATAAAAATAGTGGAGCCTCGACAAGACGCTCAATCTATTCAGATGACTCGAACTACCAGTGCAACAGGGATAACAGAGTCGATGGCTACTTGGCCTATAGGACTGATAGTATTTCCAGTTACAGGTCGTCTTTTGGTTCAGCGGAGTCCGTTTCTTCTAATCCACTGAATAAGACTCGTGCTGCTACACAGGAGCCAACACACAGTGAATCGCCTGCTACACCTAGCCGCAGCAAGTCCAAATCCCAACCGCAGCTGGTTAGCCAGATAGAGTTATCTGATGGACTTGAAGCGAACTTGAAGAATATTGTATCCAGAATGTATATAACGGACTCTTCAGGACATGCCAAACAAGCTGCTAGCTTGGGAAAGACAACTTTGCATTCAGATGAAAACGCTCTAGGTATAATCGATACTATGCCACAGTACCAAGGTGCGTTCGGGGCTTCTACGAGTACGCTCTCTTCGAAAGCGAATCCAAAGCCGAAGCAGACACCTTCTAGCGCTCTGAAAGACACCAGTGAATTGATAGTACCGAAGCACACAAGAAGAGCTATGACGAAACTCGAGCAACAGGAGCAGAGAATTGCTCAATTAGAACGGCAGCTAGCCGAGCTCTCCAAATAAACACAGCACCCTTTTTTGCTCAGCAACCCACACACTATTGAAGCATCTTAATCATACATCACATTTACTTGGGGATGCGCCTTGCTATTTGCTCGCCGTTTTCCCTCAGGTAACTCACCAAGGCTGAGAGCGCTTTATACCGATGACTGATTCCATTCTTGACCTCCTTATCCATTTCAGCAAACCTGCAACATTGAGGCATAGTATTTCATAGGGGGTATAACCGACTGTGTCCTTGGTCAATCCGCTTACGTTTGGTCATATCCTTGAGGTTGGAAAATGGGATCCCATCCGAACGTGGTGTCTCCCCTAGGAGGCACAATTTTGCCCTGTATAATGAGTTCCACAGACACAACACCCACATGATATTATTCGCCTAGTTGTGGAGAGGGCAGCAGAGCAGCATTAGCCTGAAACAGAAGGGGGAAACATCACGTACGTGGCAGCGCCCTGTAAAAATCTGGACTTCTTGTTCAGGACCTTCGGTGAATGCAAACAAGCATTGAGCATATGCAGTACGGTCATCAAATCCATTAAGCATTTTGTTCAGTCCTTCCAGTCCCAGTTTATCCAAGAACGACTTGATGTACACCCCCGGAAGGCCGTTCATTGCATTGAAAATCAACGAAGTATCTTCCACCATAACAGCGCCTCCAACCTGGATATCCGAAGACTAGGTAACTTTTTTGAAACGCCATCAATCAGGTCCAGTGCTCGCTTACTCGTTTGGCTGCTTTCTGGCATTTTACTCGCACGATATCTTCTGGCTCTCCTTGGATCTCTGGGACATCCACACTTCGATTCTGTAACTCGAATGAGACATCTGTACCCAATATCTTAACGACTTCCTGTAGCTTGTTGGAATTCCCCGTTACAAAGGTTATGATAGGACGAGAACTCATTTTAATTGGTTAATTATTGGTACCGATGATTGATGTGCCTTTAACAAACCCAAGTACTTTACATTAACTATTACACGTCACCAATCTTGAAGAGCATTTTTGGACAGCTGAGGAAATACCGTCAAAACCTTGTTCAGTATGTAATCCCCATATCGAATTTTTATGTGCGGGTTTCCCAAGCGGTATGCATTGACAGCAGCTTGGGCTTGGGAAGGACTATACTTTGCATCTTCCGAAACGCCGGTGTCTACAGTGTTCTGGCAATCTGCCGCATCCTCACTTCGAAAGACAGACGAGGGGCCCAATCCTTCCAGCGGTTCCACGATACAATGAAAGTTAGGATCGAAGAAGAACGGAGCCGAGAGACGATTCCTCTGAGAAGTACTACGTACTCGATGAGGAGTCGCCTTGTATTTACCGTTCGTCCATATCTCAAGCATATCTCCAACTGCAAACAGAGAAACCACAATAGATTCCAGAAGTTTCAATCATTATCTACACCAACGACTGGCACGTGCTGCCTGGGAAGTTCCTTACTATTTACAATAAACGCATTAGGAATGTAAGGCGCCGTTACCCAATTTCCATTGCGCAGCTTCACTTCCAACCCGTCGTCATCGGTAGCTAATATCGTTAATACACCATAATCAGTATGCTCTCCAACTCCCCACGGTTTTTCTTCGTCATTGGTTTGACAACTTTGAGCTGGGTAGTGAAACAGTCGAAACGGTGTAAATGGATCGTCAGTGAATCTATCCTTGAAGAAATTCTCGGGTAGTCCCAAGCTGAGAGACACTCCTGCATTTACAGCATAACAAGAATCACGCATTTTTGGCATGCCCAAACATCTTTGAATGGACGCACCGGTCATGATTTGATGCCCCAGCTTTGTCATCGCAGACATGTAGTCCAATACAGTTTGCTTCATTCCGGGAAAGTCTTCCTCGCTGGGAAACTGCAGTCCCTCGTCCGGAATCAACGTTCCCTGGGAATAGAGAACAAGAAATGGTATATCTCAAGCATACCTGATTTCGTCCATGCATGGGTATCCCAGCTTTCACATCAGGATGTTGTTCAGAAAGCTCCCGCTCGAAATATAACCCTTCCTGCACCATTCAATCCCAAAATGAAGGAAGGGTAGTAGTTGCTGATCCAAGGGAGTGATGACGAAAGAGCTAACCTTCCAGTCTGGTTTTTTATTGGTCAATTCATCCCCGAGTCTGAAATAGCCGCGAAATACATTACTGTTGTGCATAGAGATTCCATCCTTGTACTCCACTGGCTTGGCAAAAAAGTCTCGCCCTTGTTGGAACAGCGTTTTCAATAAGTTCGGATCCACGCCATGACCCATCACATAGAAAAACCCCACTTCATCGCATGCGCGTCCTATCTCTTCAGCGGTGCATTGCTTCTGTTGCGATGTGTACGATTCTCCTCCGCTGGAAGTCCCCGTGAGCGCGGCAATATTCACAACCGGGATTTCTGTTCGATCCATGGTCCCTAATTGGATGAACAGGCGCACACTGGCTTGTAGTCGTGTAAACACGGACAATTGCAGTGATAAAATCGTCTCTGTACAGCAGTGCATGTACAGCCTAGACTGTGCCAACTTCAACTTGCGAGCGAAGTTGAGCAGTCTTCGTGGAATTCACTAAACTCAGCCTTCGTATATGGAAGGAAGAACCGACCGACAGAACACAGCGTGCTTACGGTAAACTTGTAAGCGACGCTTTCTACATCATTGGGGACCGCTGAACACGGATTACACGACATGTCCGAAGAACAGGATTCCAAGATACAATTGTACCATTTTCCGACTGTGTGCATCGAAATAAAGCATTCAATTATAAGCATCAAACTCGGCGTATACGTGCGTCCCCGTAGCAAGTCAAGCTCATTCCATGCACACAAGCAACGTCGAACTCCATGCTTGCTGAATTCCCAGAAAGGCGAGTCGGTAGAAAAGATTGACGTGTGTCGTAGCAAAGCAAACAAACCATATCTGTTGACTCACTGCATTCTGAAGGGTTGTTTGATACTTTACGAAGCGTCATTCCAGTGCCTATTACCCTTGTTGTAAAGCCCGTCGGACGGCACACGTCCTCCGGTGTCGAACACCATTCATGCATGCCAATAAACGAGTGAAAAAGATGAGCAAAGACGAGGTCTTATCGCCGCGGGATCGGGAGCTTTTCGTGTATAAACGCGTGGATGAGGATTATGAGCTCTCCAATTTTCTCGGCAAGTAAGTCTCCAGAAACTTATTTTGGGGAGGTAGTTTGATTATTCGGCTTGCTGCTCTGCTCCACAGAGGCAAGTTTTCCAATGTGTACTTGGCAACCCATCGCCAAACAGGCCAAAAAGTGGCTGTCAAGTGTTTAAAGCAACCCTTGAGTGCGGACACACCTTTATTCACACAGCAGGTGCTCCATGAAATTCGCGTTCTTAAGCATGTAAGAAGAAGCGCAATTATCGACTCTCGCTTTCGGACGGGTGATATCTCGGCTTGTCTCCGTTGCAGCTCAAGAATAGCACTGATTCAACAGGGATGTTGCAGCTGGTAAATTGCTATTACAACGAAGGACGTGTATTCATACTGACACAATACTGCGATGGAGGAAACATCTTTGATAAGTGAGTAATGCCTTGGCAGATCCATTGTTTCTAAGAGAACTGAAACAATGCTTTCCTGGTCGTAACAGAATCTACGAACTGAATCGGCAACAGGACAAATACAGCGAGAAGGAGTGTGCACGAATGTTTCATCATCTTTTTACGACCTTGAGTAGGATGCATAAGCAAGGAAAAGTTATTCACAATGACCTGAAGCATGAAAACTTCCTGTGGACAAGTAACAGTGAGGACGCTGGTATCATCATTGGAGACTTTGGGATGGCGAAGGTACGATGTTCACGTCTGTCACTTTCATTTTATTGTTTCTAGTGTATAGTTGTCTATCTTGGGTCCAGTACCTTCCTCAAGAGAACATTTTCAAAGAAATGAGGGGCCCGCGGGAAGGAACTTGGGGATACATGGCGCCAGGTATGAGTTTTTGAATCCGTTGCTCCACCAGAAATTGTGCGTTTAACGCTTAACTCGCAAATGCGCAAATGGTGATTCAGAGATTTTGGAACGGCATGTTCAATCGGTTAAAACGGATTGCTGGGCGATGGGGGTAGGACTGTATATCATGCTCCAGGCCGCTCTACCTTTCAACCCTACCAATGTTCGAGTGAGTTGAAGCATTGACAACTTTCCTGATAGAATATAGGATTAGACTTTATTCCTTAGTACGCAGAAATATGGTGTTCGGGAGATTTACCGTGCAAAGCGCATCCTTCGAAAGAATCTAACTGTTGGGGAGGATGCCGCTGTAAGTTCTGAATTTAACAGATTGTGGCTATAAATCAACGGACACGGTGCACAATCTGTTTGGACTCAGGACCTTATTGACAAGCTCTTAAAAATTGAACCAAGTGAAAGGTTCGACGCAGACCAGGCCTTGCAGCACCCGTTTCTGCGGAAGTGGAGGGAGCAAAACCCTGCCGAGTTATCGAGCTTAGAACCCGCCTTGAGGCGCTTCCAAGCTCGACAGAAATTTCGCGTAAGCTGTATATTTCGTCTTTGCGCAAGGACACAAAATGAAAATTCCTTCAACTGAACAGGGTGCCTGTCGAGCAATTGAGGGCGGGGCGTTTTTGAATCGGCTCGGGATTTTGAAATCAATGATTCCCGAAAAAGACTTCCCACCGATGCATTTTGAAAAATTGCGAGGAATTTTCAATAGGCACTGCCAGTATCGCTCGAATAACGTTACCACCAAGTAAGTGCTTCCGTTATGTACTATTTGACCTGAGACTCATATGAAAAAAAAAAACCCAAAAAAAATGGAGTGATATGCAGTCAAAGGTCCCGTTTCAGCGTGTCTCGGGAATCGTTTATCGAAGTGATGAAGGAATTAGATCTTGGTCATCTACCTATTGATCGACTTTTCACTGTATTTGACTCTGGTATGCTGATCTGGTCCTTGGTAGAGTGATAAACGGGGGCATAATTGACTGTTAGCTGAGTACGCAGATGGGGATGGCACTGTGGATTTCCAAGAATTCATTTGTGGCCTAGCCTTGTTGCATGGTCCTTCAGAGCGGACACTTAAGTGTAAGAGGTTTTGCTTCATTATCATAGCGTGTATTAATTATTCGTACTTGTTTCGTAACTGAAACCTCCAACCGCCATGGTCGACTTCATCGTTGATTTATCCTTGCAGTGTGCTTTGATATTTTCGATACTGACAGTAATGGATTCCTTGATGCCGAGGAGCTTACCAGCATACTTGAATTTGCGTCTTCAGGTAACCATGCACGAGATCGCGAAGTGGCGGCAGACCTGGATAGCGTTATGGACGAAATCGACATCAACGGTACGTCGAGCGAGAAATTAGAGACGGAGTACCCTATCGACTTTATTCGCTTTACATTACCATTCTCGCTCAATTCAGGTGACGGGTATATTACGTTCGATGAATTCCGGAACGGCGTCCAAGAGTATCCTTTGCTAGCCAATGTCTTGCTTGGAGACGTGCAGGCGTCTGTGTCTACCAGCGGACGGCGGTTGTATGTGAAAGATCAGCACCCGGATGATATTCCGGCCAGCACCTCTGTCGCATGCTTTGGGGTAAAGCGTGCGCTGTTCATACTGCCGGATGATGCGGATTCGTCAAAGATGAATTCTTGTCAGCACGTGCTAGCTGATTTTGGAGTTACCATGGCGTCAAAGCGCGCTTCTGAGATGCAGCTTTCCCTCCGGAGCGCTCGAGCAACGGGGTTTCACGTTGTGATAGTTTGCTTTACTTCCACTTACGCGGAGCTTCCCCGAAGCGTAGCTGGACTGACAGATCTTCCTGTGGTCGCTTTCCCGTGCTTAGCCCCGGGTACTTCCCCAGATGAGCTACAAACAGTCTTTTGCCACGCTGCTCAAGCGGACCCCTCTGACCCGCCATGTTTGGTGTGGTCTGCAGCTCATGCAGCTGAAGCGGCAGCCCGCATCTGTAACACGCGCAATGAATTTGAACTTTCCATGGCAGAGGAATCCACCTCTTCTGCCTAGGGCATGGTACCATACTGCCTGGTTCCGTGTCAGTGGGTACCTTGACGACATGATGATTCTCTATCCAGACTGAGATTGCCTGTTTCTAGCTCCCGTTTGTGAGAGAAATGATTACATACTGCCCGATTCGTCAAATTCTTCCTGTTAGGGGCCACTAAGTTTCCTAAGAGTTCATCATGAACTGTTCTTGGCACGGATTGTGCTTGTGAAGCGGAGTCCGTAAAGAATTATCTTGCTTTACATTGCTGCTTTGTAGGTAGATAGTCACATGTGTATGAATTGATACAGATGTTGAGCTATTGAACGTTTATAAGAGGGAGAAAGTGTGGTAGCTTCTGAATTAGTAGTACCAATCTACAACAACTACATCGATCATGAGTGCCGGCAGTATGTTCCCTCTGTCTTGTGCAACACACACACCCGCAGAGTCGGTTGGGAATACGGAGGACATCCATGGAATTAAATGGTACCAGATAGCACAACGTCCATGTCGTGTTCATCAGCCTAGATCAGAATATCAGGAAGTACGCATACGGCATGCAATGGATTATACGCTCGAAGAAATGCGTTTGCTACATCGACATCCCCACAAGATGCAGACAATCCAAAACCAGCTCCAAACTCACCAGCAACGTGGATCGAGCATAAGAGCAACAGATCCGGAATGTCAATGCCTTCCTAGAGGCTTCAATGGTTGCCAACTTGGTCAACGCCAGCGACCAGTCGCAACGAACACACCTCACCACCTTTCGGCAAACCAAGCCGATGGGTCTTCTCCTCATCAAAACAATGGTGATAGAGCCAGGACCACCTTGGAAAATTGCCACATTGCTGAACTGGGGGACACTTTTGCGACACCGGGAAACAGAAATCCCCATCCTCGAATCTTCTTTCGAAATCCCCCTGACGGTGCAGCAACATTATTTTCCAGCAGTACTCCCAGGGATAGAGTCTACCGACACGAACGGAGACCCCACTGGCACGAACGGAATCGCCCGAACGAAGTCCAGCAGGGACTACTAATCCGAGTAGTTGGACCACAACATGAAGACGAAGAGCAACTGGAAAACGCCATTGAAGAGCTGCGAGATCAAGGCTGCAACATTGAGGAAGAATGTCCCGGGTGCTTAGTTTGTCCAGTTACGTTCGAAGTAATGAGAGATCCTGTTACGCTGAGTGATGGATACAATTACGAGTTCGACGTAGCCAGGCGTTGGTTGAAAGTCAAGCCTACCTCCCCATTGACAAATAACCTTCTTCCCTCGATGCAGGTTGTCCGCAACAACGGACTGCGGAGCGAACTATGGTCATGGATACACCAACAACAGAAAAAAGTTAAAGAAGGTCTCAAATGTGGAGACTCCAGCTCTCGGACGTGAGCTCTACTGAATTCGTTTGGCGTCGCTTAATAGTGCAGTGTGAGATAACATACAGTAGCTGGTACATATATTAGCGTTCTAGTGCTACCATACCGTAATTAATCACGTGTATATATGTATGAATAAACGCATGATATAAATTCACTATGTTCGGTAATCAGAAAGTAGCCACTTTGCCTTGTTCCAGACCAACAGCAGTTTGCACTTCCCGCAAACAAGTCACTTCGGAAGTTCGGATTCCAACTTGAAGTTTGTGCGGAAAAGCGTCCAGCGCTTCAAAAACCCGAGCAGAAGAAGTTTACGTCCATTTACGTTTGTTGACACATGTTCTATACACTTGGGGTACCGCTTGAATGACTGCCTAGCTAGGTAAGAAGGTGTCTGACACGATGATGAGAAGGGTAACAGTGGAAAAGGTGTCGTTTGCTCGGAGGAACCTAAGATATGGCAGTGGGCTTGGGGCGAATTCGAGGCGTATTAAAGTCCATACGGCTCCGTTTTCGACTTTAAAACGCGGTAATCAATCAGAACTTGCATGTGGTACTTTGCATAGTTCTTCATGGAGGTGTATGTCAACCGAGACAGCCTCGAAAGGGGTGCAATCTGAGGGAAAAGCTGAAACTACAGCTTCGTCTGGGACCGAAAACACTTCCAATAATGATGGCAATGGCACCTCTGAACATAATAAGAAGGGTAAAAGTCGAGGCAAAGGCTCTCTTGTTGGAATGACGGTAGGGGCTTTGGCATCTGTGGTGGGCGGATCGTACTATATGTACTCGAACGACGTCACTCAAGTTGCCGATAGAGGCCATCGAGTAGCTGTTTCGGTAGCCGAAGAACACTTTTTCGTCCCCGACTTGGTGAGGAACTTCATTCACCAAGCTCAAAGCCGTCAAATGAGCGAAGTTCTCCGGGCGCTGAACGTCTCCGAGGAAATCAAGAGTGCTACTGAACAACAAGAAGCTCCTGGCCCTTCAGAGAACGAACAACGTGAGAACGGGGAAACAACGGCACAAAGCTCTGTAACATCTGCAGTGGTAGAAGAAACCAAAGCGGTCCGAGTGCAAGGACTCCCTGGAAGTGGTCGTCGAGCATTCAAAAACAATGCCATTGCCGAACTGAGAAAGCGGAATCGTCATGTCGTAGAAATTCCTTCAGTGAGCAAAATGGAATCGCGAACTGTAGTCGTACCTGCCGTTTGCTCCCCACTACACCGACTGCTGCGAGCGGTCTATGCCGTTCTGTGGATTCCCGAAGCAAGGGCCTATATCAACACTGTCCGCCAGAGCTACAACTCAACAGATATCTCTTCAGCGAACTACTTACATCGCACGTTACTGTCCTTGAATGCCATTTATGTTGCTCGTGTGTACATTGAGGCCTTGGATAAACTCGTCGAGCGAAGTAAATCCGGAGAAGCTCACGCGAAACCAACGCTCGTGGTCTGCACTACAGATCATCTTCATCGGTTGAGAGAACGACTGGATACCCACTCTAGCTCCTCCAAGTTCGTTGTTAGCGATAATCCGACCGTGTTAGAAGGCGTGGTATCGGATTTAGTGCATTTCAACGAAACTAGCTCTAACCTATCGGCTGCTGCTCTTGTTGATGCAGCTCTGCGCCAAGTCAGTTCGACATCGCTCCAGAAGAATAGAGCGAATTTGGTACACTTTGTGCTTGATGGACCAGAGCAACCCCTTCTACGGGGTGTGGAACGGCAGAAGTGGGCAACGGTTATCGATTTAAGTTTTGTGCATAAGAATACTCGTTTCGAGGCGCTTTTCGATACCATCAATGCATATGGAAGTAACCAGTTCGAGAAACTCTCTGGGCACACGGCTTGCTTGGACAAGCAGTTCATTGATTCTATCGTTAGTTTGGTACGGGAAACTTGCGGAACCCGGACCGCCGATATCGCAGCTTGGCTGAAAAGATTTGATAGACATCTATCCAACATGGCTGAAGAACTGGCAAAAGAAAACAGGCATCCTACACTGGAAAAGGATACCGTCGACCTAGTTAAAGATCACGTCACTAAGGCCTCCGAGAGGGCTTTAGAAGAAATTGTGGATTGTGTTTCGGCCTCAGTAGCTGATTTCCTGCATGTCCCCTCAGTCGATCTGTCGTCCGATGTTGAGGTACTAAGTGACTTACGTCGAATCCATATGTCCGTGGACGGTAAAGCTGAGCCCGTCCCGAAAAGCTCCCTTCCTGCAAATAGTGAGATCGCTGCATTTTCCGTGACGGCATTTCATACGCTATGTACCCTTGCTAATCTTTCCGATTCCGTGGGCCCTACAGGTATGTGCTTTTATGTGTGTGTGCGCTTCGATTGGCGGTTTCCACAAATGTTAAAGGACCATATTTTCACTCGCACAGGTCTACCGTATCGTCAAAGTAAGAATAATTTAAGGTTCAAGTATTCAAACCTTCTGCAGTCCGTCAGCGAGAAGGCCCCGCGGAAAGGAGACGTTGCGTTTGTTCAACCGTATGTACAGTTGCTCCTTGCTGCTCAGTTGATTGAACCCGCGAAGATGTACTGCTCTTTACCGGGATGTGAGGAGTCAATCAGTGGCCAATCTGATTCAGCTCCAAGTGAGGCGCACGAAGTTACAGAGCTGGATCCCGTTGTGCGCATCCGATCTTTGCTGCGTGCGGCGGTACAACATCTCGTGGACAAGGATAAGTTCGCGCGAAAGTTTCTGGAATATCGCACTATTCGGCTACAACTTCAAGGGGAATTTAAGGAGGCTGAAGAGGATTTCAAGGATATCCACGAAGAGGAACAGAAGGTAATGTCGTTAGCGTGCACATCTTATTGGAACGTCTCAAGAGATAAAGCTGCGCTCTGTTCGTTGCAGATTGAGGAGTTGGAAAAGGAGCTTCATAGCAAAGAACAAAATGGTACAATTCCTGAGGAGGAGGCAAGAAATTCTCGGATAAATGTACGTGTGCACAGACGCTGCTGACTGCGGCGGTTGCTATTTGATTCTCTCTATTCTAAACTCTCAGATCCAACTGCTACGTGATAAGGTTGACGTACGAAAACGAGAGGTGAAGAGTCGTTTGGAGAAACTGGAGGAGCGGGAAAAATGGCTAGAAAGGGAACATAACAAATTAAGAACCGAACTGAAAGATGCAAAAGCTGAGGCGTAAGGTATTAGACGTTGATTGTTTAACCAAACGACTGTTAAGAGGATCCGTGCTTGCTCGGTATTATCCGCTTCCGAATAGGTGCTGCTCGGTGGCTGAAAGAGCGCCCTGAACTTCTCCCAACAGAGCATTAGCCAACACAGGAAATTTTCGCACCCCCTTTCGGAATTCCTCGAAGGTGATGTAGCCATCTCCTGCGGCATTCGAATGATTCTTCTTCGGAACAACCTGAAAATCCCGATCGGGATACATACCGTCGATGTCAATTTCATCCATCATGACTTGAAGATTCATAACAAGAGCCTCATCCGTCAGCTCATCTCCTGTGGCAACCAGTTCCAGAATGTTCATCAATTCATTTGGATCCAACACGCCGTTCCCATCGTGGTCAAAAATATCGAAACAACCTGGAAAGAAGGAAAGCATACACTGTAGATGCGTTGCAAGCAGTGAGTGCTCTAACGGTGCGTACGTACAGCGTAAAGTCTCCATATTTACGCCGTTCAGTAGAGTTAAACCACACAGGAACTCTTGAAAGTCAACTACTCCGTCGCCATCTGAACCGAAGTAATGAATTTATCCGAGAATATACCATTGGTACTTGTATTCATACTTACTAGAGTCAAAAACGGCAAACATCCGTTCTAACGGTAGGTGCTGAAGCTCAAGATCTGTCATAACTTTCTTGAACGCCTCCAAGCTCACCAGCATTTGCCACCTGTTTGCAAACGTTGTATCCACATATGTCCGCAGTTTCAGGATATCCTGAATTAACATACCTGCCGGAAGTCGGTTGTCGCGTCCATTTGCAATGCCTGGAGAACATTTGACGGATTCTGTCTACCTGAATAGATGGAATTTCAGAGTTCTCCGGGGCATTGTTCAGTATGATCGCCTTCAGCAAAGCACAGCGGTTCATATACGATCCTGCTTCAACAGCCCTGCAAGCACACTGTACGTGTATCGAGCGAGTTACTTCCAATTAAGCTTCCTAAACGAATAGTCGTTTACGTACTCGAAATTTATGACGAACTCGGAAGCGTTCCAACTGCGGGATTAGGTCAAGGTCAGCAGAATTTTGCGCTCTCCACCGCTTGAGGAAGGGATGGTCTAGTGCATCCTCTGCATCATATCTCTTTTCCGGGTCCAACTCAAGTAGTTTGCGAATGAGATCCTGAAGAACAAATGGATAGATAAGGGAATCGCTAAGGGCATACTTAGCTAAAGTGCACGTACTGCTGCATCTTCACTCAAACCAGCCAAGTCAGTTCCGCGATGAATACTTGCGGCACTAGTCTTTATCGCCTTTAAACCGTAATCCTGTAGCGCTTTCAAAAGCATATATTTCTAAATTTGGTCAAAGCATGAAAGACGTTCCTTAAACTATCAAACCTTGATTTGAGATGGTTGGAACGGGAATCGCGCTTTGAGCGCGATGTACAAAGCCACTCCCATGGCCCAAGCTTCCGATTTCACGGAGTAAACAAATCTTTCAAAGATTTCTGCCAAACCAAATTGGATGCTAGATACATATTCAGTCCTTTGATGCTTCACAATTTCATACCTGGTGCCATATACGCATGTGTCCCTGACGGCTTAGTACCTTTAAGCTCTCCATTGATTCCGCTCGCGGGTAAGTGCTGGAAACCACTCGTCGCTAACATACAGTATAACAGCGGCACGAAAAAAACTTACTGAAGCATATCCAAAATCTGCAATAAGAAATTTCGATTCATTGTCCGGGTATTGCAACATGAAATGTTCATGTTTCAGATCGTTATGCAGGAGTTTCGCGTTCTTGTGTACGGAAGAGACAAGTTGGAACAGAATATTGAACAGTCGTGCGCAATCTTGCTCAGTGTACTTGTCATTCGTCTCAGCTAGTTCCACTATGCTGCAGCCATAACGCGTTCGTATCACCAGGAGTTCTGACTGAAGTCTGCGAAGCTGAATAGATCCGTTGAGGTGCTTACCGGTCAAACAAGTCGCCGCCCGTGCATTTCGGCATGACGACAGCTACTCCTCCCTGGTCATAGAAGGCTTCAATGAGACTGAGAACTCCCGTCTGGCCCATTGTGTCGGCGAGCTGTGGCATCATGGGAGTGCAAATGGAAGCATGTGAAGAAATCACGAGGGATCGCATGGGGATTCGCCCGGCGCATTCCATACAGGAAAGAGTGAGACCGGTACTTACATGCTTCATGACTTTCACTTCATCGAGGATCACGCGCACGAGACGCGAATTGTAGCGCAATAGCCTTTGTTTCATTATTTTCACGGCTACCTCGGTTCCCGTCCTGCGATCTACGGCAGCCCGAATCGCGCCGAACGCTCCTCTGTGTGGGATCAGCTACCAGGTAGTTCATGTGATTCCTCAAGCTCATCCCATGCACCGTATAGCCTACGTACGAGCCGAGCTCCTCCCTGAGCTCATAGTTGTCTTCTAAGGAAGAATCCAGGACGAACAGATTTTTCTCGTCCTCCGTCAACGAATAGATATCGTCGGCGTTCATGACGCTTCGAATTCGTAGCGCCTGTCTACCGAACGGGACACCACCACCACCGTCGCGGGACATGAGCAGCAAACTCAGTGGACAAAAGAAATGACAACAATGGATGATTCGGTTCAACAACAATACACGAAGATCGGACCCAAATGAACCCGTGGTAGCGACTTGCGACTTCAGACTCGGACGAGCCGGAAGTTCGGAGCTGAAGTCAAACAACCGACATTCCGCAAAGGGAAGTTACTAGCTGATGAAATTATGCCACGAAGAGATTACCAGTTCTTTATCAGAAGCTTTTGTTGCCGTGTCACAAAATAAATTATACCTTGCATACTGGCTAAAGGCAAGGCAATGGAAGAGAGGCAGCGAACTCTTCACAAAAGTTGGAGTCACACTTTCAAGCTATAGGAAGGAATGGCGGTATTAGAGCACTAGTCACTTGCCTAGTTGCTGCTCTCTGTTTGGGATGCGCTGAGAGAAAGCTCCACTTCTGCACGCGAATTACAGATACGGGCAGCGCATTCAGCCGCGTGTTTCGAGGAGACAGTCATTGATAGCGCATCACCGGCATCACTTTGGGCAGTATTCCAAAATAGATCTTTAATTTCATTGGATTCCATACTTTCCGCATTCCATGGGAAAGCAACAACAGGAAGGTCGCTTTCAGAAGCTACTCTCCGCGGTAGCTCGACAGAACCGCCATCAATCCCGACAAGAATTGCATTCACGCCGGAGCTCCTAACGTTGGCCAGCGTATTGTCCGTTTCGCTCAACGAAGACGGATCTCTGAGCTCTGAATCAATCCCAAAATCTTCCAGTTGCTCCTGAATCGATCTTTCGGATCCGGATGGAACTATCACTATTGCTTTCTTAAGGTGCTTGGAAGAACCTTGTCCAACTGAGTGATTCCTGGCAAACAAGTTCCGTCCACTTGCGGAGACTGCTCCCTGAATTTGCCCCAATAGGGAGTTTGCGAGGAGCGGGTAGTCTTTTACACCATTCCGGAATTCCTCGAAAGTGATATATCCATCTCCTGTAAGCAGCTTCAGCCAGCATATTTAACACTAAGATACATAACTTTTCTGACTCCAAGCGTACCATCGATATCAATCTTATCCATCATTTCTTCGAGTGTATTGGCCAAATCGACATCTCTGCGTTTGTCTCCAGTAGATGAAAGCTCCAAGATACTCATAAGTTCGTACGGATCCAACAAGCCATTCCCATCTTGATCGAATATTGAGAAGCAGGCTGCAGTTACCTCGTGAAACAACTCATACATATAGAGGGAGACAATCGGTTTCAACAGCGGCACCCACTTTTCAGACCATTTTCCGATGGACCTTGAAGCAATGCCAGCCCACACATAAACTCTTGGAAATCGACTTTCCCGTCTCGATCTGTAAATCAATATCACTGTTAAGAAGGGAGGATTGGAGTTCTAGACGATAGCACATCAAATCCGCACCTGTGTCGAAAACTTCAAAAACTCGCTGAACCGGCAACTGACTCAGTCCTAATTCCTCCATTATGCGGCTGAACGACTTTAGATCCGCGGAGAAACGCTGCCTTGTACTGCCAGAGGATATAAAAAACAGTAACAACACTTTCAAGGGCAGGCGCAGCCTATCTCTCTTACCGGTTGACTCCAGCACTTGCGCTGCAGTATTTGCTAAACACTTCACGCAGCTTTTCGAACTGCATTGCCGGTAGTTGCTGCTCCTTCACGATAGACCTAAGTATACCGCAACGATTGAAGTACGATCCTGCTTCAACAGCATGGCACGCAGCCTGTAGTAAGCAGGGTACAAGAAGTGTCTAGAAAAGTAAGAGTTCAAAGTTCTACAAAAGAAGTACTCACTCGGAACTTCTGGCGCATGCGAAATTTCTTCAATTCTGGAAGTAGCGAAGTAAGCTCCGTAGCATTTTGACGCCTCCATTCGCTAAGGAATGGGTGAGCCAAAGCTTTGTCCGTGTCAAATCGTTCATACGCATTGAAGCACAACAAGTGACTTAACAAATCCTGTGAATCGCGAAATGTGTCGTGATTGCATGCTCACGGGTCCACGCTATGCATTGCAATGAAGCGCCGTATGGATGACGTACAGCTGCATCGCGACTCATACCAATACCTTTTGGATCTTCGAGTCTCAAACGCGTTTTCATAATAGCCGACGAACCGTGCCTCTGCTCTCACAAAGCCGTCCCGTCAGATAAGCCACAATACTTCCATAATGATACATAGTGTTACGTACCCGAACCCTCTCCGGATTAAATGGAAGAGCCGCCTTTAAAGCTATGTATAAAGCTACTCCCATGGCCCAGCAATCCGTCTTTACAGAATGCACATTTTTGTCTATCAGCTCTGGGTTGCAATGAGACAGGATATGTCAATCAATATCTTGCCGACGAATAACCATGCATCAGTTCACATACCCGGAGCCATGTAACCCCATGTCCCGTTGCGTTGGCCTCTTATTTCCTTTTGAATGTTGTCACGGGGCAGAGGCTGGCCAGACAAGCACAACAAAGAAGTCTCAAAAAAATACAAATAACACGAGTATTTCCACCAGCAGAGGTCACGTACGGTAGCGAAGCCGAAATCAGCGACCACAATCTTCGACTCTGGATGAAATTCCTCCAATAGAAAGTTCTCATGTTTGAGATCATTGTGCAGCAACAGCCCCTTCTTGTGGATTCTGTTCAGTATCAAGAAGAGGTTGTTGAATACCCGGGCGCATTCTTTCTCACTGTAGCTTTTGCCTTGCTCTGCCATGCCAAGAATCCTGCAGAACGTAGTCCACGTACAAATGCACTTAGTCACCACTGTTAGTCGCCATCGAGCAGTCGATAGAACACACATCACGTACATATCAAACATATCCCCTCCTCTACAACGCTGGGTAACGATAGCTACGCGTCCCTCTTCATAATAGCACGCTCGAACCTGAAGTACGCCCACTCCTTCCACTGCTTCATCCAACTGGCATCGATATCAGCGAGTGTGGAATGCAAAATTGTAGGGGGAATAATGTGTAGAAGGCTCGGAACATACCTGCTTGAGCACTTTGATCTCATCCAGGACCGTATCCACGAACTTCCGGTCATTTTTCAGCAATGGTTTCTTCATGAGCTTGACAGCCACTTCTTCCCCGTTCTTTCTATTCTTTGCAGCACGCACATTTGAGTATGTACCC
>LVLI01000296.1:0-44546 GCA_001687465.1 Halocafeteria seosinensis | reverse complement strand
GTTCTGGCACCGGCGGCGGAGCTGGTTCTGCAGCACATATCCGCCGATGCTCTTCAATGGGTAACATCGTTGGGCCGTATAGTGGTGGGATCGTCGGAGCTAACGGAGGTCGGTTTGAAGGATTTGTGAGTATCACTGAGTGCTTTACGTTAGGGGACGTCCTGGGCGCATCAACGGGAGGTTTGGGTGGTTCATGGACGGCACAAGAATATGGAACTATGCATGTTCAAGATTCGTATATCACTGGGTTGGTTACTACCACCAACGAGAAATCCGGAGGTGTATGTGGAGCCGATACGGGACATTTAGGAGGCCAATTAGTGATCGAGAACGTTTATATGTTGTCTTCGCCTCGGTCGTTCATGATTGGGGAACTGGATGAAGCTGATGTTGTCATCCGTCATTGCGTCCATGCCACAGAGAATCGTGAGACGAATGCGGAGAAGCTCATTGCCACAGGAGGTACAGAGAATGTACATTTGGAAGACAATTCCGGAGACCTTTCGGAGATTCGAGGAGAGTTGTATCGAAAGGGCAATGTCAGTTTGTGGTCGGACGCGGTGTGGTTTGTTCCTGAGGTGAAGGGCGTCTCAAGAAGTGATATCTTTCCACGACTACGGAGGAATGCTCAAAGAGTGTGTGAAGTGGGACGAATACCGGCCCGAGATGGGAAAGGATGTGAGGCTTGTTCGAGCAATCAATATGCCTCAGTATTTGATACGACTTGTCGTTTGTGTGGTGCTGGTGAAGTTCCGACAAAAAAGCAGGATGGTTGTATCCGTTGTCGCGCAGATGAATTCGCCACTGTGTTTAATTCCTCCTGCCAACCCTGTAAAGCAGGAGAAGTCCCGACGGAAGCTCAAGATGGTTGTCGACCAGCAGCGACGGCTTCAATTGCGATAGCGGGAACGGCTTCACCCACAATATTGGCGTCACCTGCAGCGACGAGCGCAGCCACCCAAACAGGTTTTTGGACTGTGACGTCTTCATCCACTATGAGTTCACCAGGATACCATCGAGTGACAACAACTCCTTTGTCGGAAGAAACACCGGTAGGGAGTGAAACATCATCGGAATTTACTGGTAAGGAGACAGTGACGTTTAGCGCTTCCGGAACCATGGGCGTTATTACATCGGCAACGGAATCGGTGGGTGCGTTATCTACAAATCAACGGTTGCCGTTAACGACGCCGTCAAACCAATCACCCGTTTCTCCCAGTCGACCCACGGCAGCTCGAAGCCGCCCCACTGCCTTTAGTCCGAGTGCAATGGGAGCTGTGAGCTCAACGTTTGGCGCTACACTAGATGGGAGTGTCAGTCGATCTGCAGCATCTAGGAGTACTCCGACAGCTACTTCCTCATCCACAGAGACAGCTTCATTTACAGCTACTACCTCACCCGCAGAAGCAGCTTCATCCGCAGCTACTACCTCACCCACAGAGACGGCTTTATCCACAGCTACTACCTCGTCCACGATTGCTGCCTCACCCACAGTGACGTCTGAACCCACTATTAGAACCACAGACCCCCATCGAGTTACAGGAACTCCTTTGTCGGAAGAAGAGATTCCCGATCGAAGCAAAACACCATCTGAAGTTGCTGGTGGAGTGACAGTGACATCTAGCGCTTCTGGAACCATGGTCGTTGTGACTTCAGCAACAGAATCGGCGGGTGCGTCATCTACTACCTCATCCGCACTGACGTCCTCAACCACTATGAGTACGCCAGGATATCATCGAGTGACTGCAACTCGTTTATCAGAAGGAGAGACACCAGTACCGAGGGAAACACCATCGGAAGTTGCTGGTGAAGTGACAGTGACATCTAGCGCTTCCGGAGCCAGGGGCGTTAATACATCAGCAACAGAATCGGTGGGTGCGTCAACTACAAACCTCGAGTTGCCGTTAACCACCCCGTCAAACCAATCACCCGTTTCTCCCAGTCGACCCACGTCAACCATCCAAGAGTCAGTTAGTGCTACCCCGAGAAGACCGGCGTCCAGGACAACTCCAAGCCGCCCCACTGCGTTTAGTCCGAGTGCAATGGGAGCTGTGAGCTCAACGTTTGGCGCTACACTCGATGGAAGTGCCAGTCGATCTGCAGCGTCTGGGGGATCTCTCAGCTCGCCAGCCACTCGCACTGAAGCTGGCGACCCCAGATATCCAATTGGATCGACGGCGAGAACCCGAACGTCGATCGCAAGCGCGACGGAGACCTGCTCCGTGAGCCCGGAAACCCGTGGTGAAACTGAGACCGTTTCACTCCCGCGAACAGCAAGCCAGACGAGCAGCAAAACGATCAGAACGACGGGACCACTCAGCGGCACCGTCGCTAGCTCTACAGACCCTACTCAGACGCACAGCCCCATTACTCCCTCAGCCAGCGCGACACCGAGCTTGCGTTCAGCCCCCTCAATAGTGGCGGGGCCACAACTAGATCGATTGGGGTCACTCTTGACTATCAAGTTTGATACACACACTAACTTTGGCGGTCTCGGAGTATCGTTTGAATGTGGCGAATTGCTTTACTCTGAGATTGGAAGGAATGTGTCGGTATTTAGTAGCTGTTCGTGGCTGGATTCTCAAGCATTGGTGATCTATTTGCGGTCCCCCGAGCGAGACAAAGAAGAGCATGGAGCAACAGTTATGGTGAACACGAGCATTACAGTTCTTGGAGGAATTATTGAACAAGACCAACCCTCTGCATCTATGCCCCTCACTACACGTCGAGTGTTGCCTCCATATCCTCCACCGGCAGTTGAGTTCCATGTTGCCTACCAAGAGGTGCTTGCCTTGTGCGATGATGCAGAAGTTGTTGTAACGTTTGCTACAGGGAGCAGTCGCGCTCATGGTATTGTTTGGACGTGGGCATTACAGGCTGTGGAAACATCAGATGGAGTTGATGTCACTCATTCCAACAATACCAATCCTGTAAGAGAAAAAATACACCTTGCTAATCAAGAAAATCGGGACAATATGCTGGTTCGAGCCGCTGAGTTGCTATCGGGGGCAACATACAGGTTTACCCTAAGAGGAGAGAATATCCATGGAAGCTCGAAGAACCGTTCAATTAAGTTCCGGGTTGAAAGGCATCAAGCTCCCTCAATCTTCTTCAACGAAGAGCCCGGAGAGAAAATCGTGAGTTCCAGTCCCGTATTGTTCGCGTCATCTGCTACGCTTGTGGCCTGTGAGAAGACCGATGAAAGCTCTAGTGACGTATCACGTTTCAATTTTGTGTATTCCTGGGAAATAGTTGCCCCCACCGAAAGGATGGTTGGCATATCAAACTATCTCACACCTGATCCTCGACGCTTAAGCATTCCTGCAAATGAGCTAATACCGTTTGTGAAACCGTACAAGTTTCACTTCAATGTAACTGCAACCTCTGGTGCCAGGGCTCTGAGATCTTCTCGAGAAATTGGGCTCACAGTGGAACCGAGTCCTGTTGAAGCGCACATTGCGGGTGGCAGTCGGCCCGTTTCTATTAGCTCTAACCTGATCTTGGATGCTAGTAGTAGCAAGAGCACAGTTGAAAACCTAGAAGGGATCCCCGAGGATTGGAGTTTCGAAAAGCAGTTCTTCTGGAAGTGTCAGGTTCTCAACAATAATTGTACCGATGTCCTAATCAAGGATGCTACAAAAGCAGGACCTTCTTTAGTTGTCCAGAGTGAAACACTCGAGAGTTTAAAACAGAAGACAAGCAGCGACGAGCAGCTTTCAGTAACGTTTACTGTGACAGTTCGCTTTCAACTAAATCGTGACAGCGGGAGCCCATTCACGTCTTCGGACTCAGATTCCATAACGATCACATTGACGGGAAACTCTATCCCTGTTGTGACCCTTGATAGCTTCCTCCCTAAAGATGCACCTATAACACTTATCAATGGCCAGTCGCATTTCAAAGTTAATCCTAACTCCGAAATCCGCGTGGCCGCCAACGTCAGGGAATCTTCAGATACTGTGAGCCGATGGTCGCTTATGGATGAGACGGGAATAGACCTCGGAACCGTAATTGACTCCCCCAGAGTCGAGGCCAATCCGTTAGTCATCAGAGCCAATCAACTACTCCAAGGCAGCACTTACACCGTACGATATCAGAGTCAATTTGGTGATCAATTCGTTAGCAAGAATCCCTCTGGGTTTACTGAGGTGAGGTTTACTGTAAACGAACCTCCTATGTCAGGGCGTTTTCTCATCAGTTCTCCCGGGGAAATTGTTGGTGACGTCACTGAAGTAAGGCTCTCCGCGACGGGATGGAAGGATCAAAACGTTCCTTTGATGTACTCCTTTTACTCGGGTTTCATTAGTGATTTTTCATCCAGTAGCTCGCTGCGATCGGCGAGGTCACGACCTACAGACATTGTTACAGTTCCCACTCCAGATCAGGGAAATAGTGTGTGGATGTTTCTCAAGATTACAGATGCACTAGGTGCAAGCAAGGTCGTCAAGCGACACATTTCTATAAGGCGACCGGCTTCCGCTCAATTAGGACAGGCAGCAAATGCTAAACGGATAAAGGCTGAAGGATGCGTCAACACAAAAGATGCGAGTTGCGTCGCCCGCTCCGCAAGAGATGGAGCTCGTGCAAACAATCTGGTTGCAGTCAGCTCCAATGATGGTCGCCGGCTGCTTGCGGATGACAAGCATTCTAATGCCACCTTGTACCTCATTAACATCCTTGACTCTTTAGAGGCTGGATACGATTTTGCAGTGAATGATGAAATGACAGCCGCTGATTTCATTGGGTCGTTGAGTCCTATTGCAGGGTCACAAGCTAGTACGGTTTCCGAAGCTCTGCGGGTGCTAAATTTGCTTACTCGAATATTGGACAACAATTTGGATCCAGCAACGACCCAGTTCCGCTACTCAAACAACCTTGGAGACGAGGTCGTTACAGTAGTTTCATTGACGCTTTCCCGCAACTTCGAGAAAAATGAACCTCTGTTTTCTAACGGAAAGAATGCCCTGGAACTTGTCAGTCGATCTCAACTAATAGGCCGGCTTGCTGGATCGGGGACTCAGACGGCGCACACTTTGTTCCACGATCTTCCCAGCTTTTGCGATCAAACATTTTTTGCTAGTGTGTACTCTCGTCGCATTAGTGCCTTCGGTTCGTTCGAAATCGAGCCGGAGAGGCTTAAGCACGGTGTTGGGCTGAGTGACTTGGAATTCCACAACTGTGATCGAGACCCAAAGCTTACAAACAACATGGAGAGAGTGATACCGGCTGTGACCCGCAACAACGATGAAGATTTATTATTTAGCAAATTGTCAGAAGCTGACGTGATTATTCAGGAGTATGTTGGTCCTCCTTTGGTTGCATTCCATGGAGGTATAATCCAGGAGGCTGCCTACAGCTCCGCTACAGCAGACAGCTTTGTATCAGCATTGAACGGCTATATCTACTCTCTACTGCCGCAAGGGGATATTCTGACAGGAAGGAGTGCCATCCGAGGGAACAACCGACGTCACCTTGGGGTCATTAGAAGGCTGTCGGAGACGTTTGTGAGCAATATCCAGAAGAACATGCTCCAGCGACAAATAGCCTCCAAAACACTGAGTCTCTCTGCATTCTCAGTTGATGGCCAAGCTGCGGTACTTCAGCAACCTGTTAATTTAACGATGGTATTGTATCCCGAACCGGGGGTGGCGGGAACGTCCTTGAGAGACATACCAGACGTCACACGATTGCTTTCGGGAAGGATGGAATTGATATCGCGCACGGAGAGGTGTCCAGGTAGCGATGGAAACCCCACTAATATTAGCGTTTCGTGCGTCGATCCTCTCACAGGGAGTCACACTGCTGTTTCCGTAGAGTGCGACAAAGATTTTGAAGGGGCTGAAATACAAGTTTTCTGTGGACAATCAGTAATAGTTCCGGTTGTTCTGCATTCTGATAATGGGGTTTCGGACTGGAGTGATGCTAACATCACGCAGAGCAGCATTCGGTTTGATGGAAGGACAATTACTGCCGAGACCAACCAATCGGGAGTGTTTTTGGCAAGCTTATTCACAGTTAAGACGCGCCAAGTAGCGAGGATGATAGCCCCACCTACGTCCTCGCCAACGTCTATGCCAAGCAGCTCCATGCAGGCCTCGTTTTCATCTTCTGTAGATGATGCACACGGCTCTTTTGATGATGATGGCCTCTCCAGAGTTTCAATAGCAGTTGCTGTACTAATTTCCCTAGCAGCTGTGTTTGCTGGCGGCTCTGCGGTATACTGTTACCGAATTCGCAAGAGGGACCGACCAGCTCCTATCCATGTGCGAGAACAAGAAGGAGATGTGTACATCCAGGAGGATGAAACTCGAGCCGCTGAGGCAATTTAAGCATCAAGAACAGGATAACTGTGCAGTTTAACAGTGGTTTACAACTCTGGGCGCGAATGCTTAACGAGTTCGAGTGTGCTCGATTATCAAGAACACTACCGTAAAAATCTGTAACCACACTCTAAATATGACATATGAAATATACCATGGTCATGCAACTGCAATGCCTTCAGAAAAGCGAAAAGCAGTTGCGACCCAGATACCACCGTGGATTGTACGTTCATCAACCTATACTGGTGCGGCTGCAAATCGATACCGGTATATGCATTCAGCCAACGATGCAAGCAAGCTGCATTGGCCCTCATGGGCCATGGTATTTGTCAACTTGAATGTTTAAGTGCAAGTGCCCAATTCTCTCTCAGCCCTCAAAAAGCAGCACGTATGAAAACCACCAGCGAAACCGCGGTTGTATTCTTGTGGTTGCCTCAATGGCGACTCCAGCTATACGCACAAAGACTGTGGTGATAGTCCGAAGCGTTGGGCAACTGGGGTAGGATCCCCCGGGGCCCCGGGCCCGTAGGGCTCTGCTGCGACCAAAACGACTTGGCGAGTCGGCGACCCCTCACCACACACGTTGTGGCTACCAGGAGCACCGGGAGCACTGCTACAACCATACGTTCGAGGCGTATTGGAGGAAAGCATCACTAACAGGCTTATGCTTCGGGCGTTCACTAGAATCGGTGATAGCTTGGATTAAAAAGGGCACAGAACCCAAGAACAGACTCCCACGTAGCAAAGAGCCAGTGTTCGCGGGAAAACCCATGCATATGGAAGAAAACAGTGTATTCGTGATGACAAGAGCAGACGGACTAAGAGGAGGCTCGCTGTAAACAAAGGTAAAAGTTTTGTTGCCGATACGAGGAAGCAGGGATCGAGGAGGTGACGGGTCATGAACAGCCCCACCACCAGCACCGGGGAGTTCACGGACCTGCCGCGCCTACAATCATATCCTTCTCCGAACACTGACCCACAAGGCATCAGCTTATGTTTGGAGCAGACCCATCCACGGCGCAGCCGATATGCGCTAGTGCGACACGAAAGAAAACGCCTCACGGATGGGACGTTAGACTTCTTTTGGGAAGTCTTTGATGGAAGCACCAGCGCTTTCGAACGGCAGATAGGATCGGTTCTACACTGTGCACAGAAGTTGACGAGCATCATGGGTGTCCTTGGAGTTCGAATCGTTCGAGTGACAAGCAGGCTCACCTTACACAACCACTACCTGAAATGGGCACATTTGTGGTCAACTGACTTGCCTTCTAAAGGCATCGCAAAATCACTAGCTCAAACAACTGTGATGGTCGGTCTAGTACCGATATTCGTGAGCTTATTGGTTACATGCCTCCCGCTTCATGAGCTTAGAAAGCCTGTGGGAACAGATGGGTTCTTGTCCGCAGCTGCTTCCGGCGGCTGGATGCTTCAAGTGAGTGAATTGCTAAATTCCAAGTCGCTTTGTCTACTTACAGCTCGTTGTATTTAACGACAGGCAAGTATCAATGTCTTTCTCGCTTCCTGTATCTTTTTCGGTACGTCGCATACTATTATTGGTGCAGTTACTGTTCACTGACTCAGGTGCATCTTTTCCACGCTGCAGGGATGCAATGTCTTTACCTGAATCAAACTGATCACTTTTATTTTCGAGCATGGCCTTCCTTCGTTCATCTCTTTCTGTTTTTGATTGTTCAAGACATTATCCCAAGGGCACTAGGTGTTTTTCCTGTCCCCTTCCTTTTCAACTCCGTTGGTGCAGTGCTTGTGGTTGCAGTTGTTCTAGCAAACTCGTATGACTTTGTTACCAATGAAATGCCAAAATATGAAAGGGGGGTTCGCAAACCATCAACATTGGAATGGCTTATCTCCGGTGGGCGCAATACCGCACGTGAACGTCATTTTGTGCAGCGCAGAATGAAAAGAGCTACTAACACAAAGGGAGTTGGAGGCCGTCCCCGTAGTTACAGCCTTCCCAGCACAGATGACCCCGCAAACGCTAGAGAACGACTTCCGGGATATATCGTCTTTCGTCGACGACGACTGCTTACGCTTTTCTTAATCATCGGAGTATATGCAGTTTTCTACTGGATATGCGTGACATTCCTTCTGCTCTTTCGTCTCTGGAACAACTCGGATACTTTGCAGGCAGCATTTGCCATTACGTTTTCCCTTGTCAGCGCAACGTTCAGGAAATTCCTTGTGCCTTGGATATTGGAGAAAGCCAAATTTGGTGGGCGACTGTGGGACGGAAAATTCTATGACAGGTTTCTTACCCAACGAGATCGGTATGACGATCGGTTAAACACTTCTGCCTTTCGCTTAACGGACTTCTTTTATGAATCACTCTCGGAGGTTTTCATAACGTTCATCTTACCTGAAGCCACTTCGATCTTTACTGTGCTATTCCTTATTGTAGGTGAGGTGTTCATAATTTTGTTTACCGGGGCTTCCTGGATACTCATGTTACCAGTGTGGCGTAAAAAGCCCAAATCGACGTCAGTTCTACCGGAAGCTAGTGCTCCGAAACGCGAAAAAGGCAAAGGATATTGTGGGGTAGGAAGTAAAAGGAAAGATAAATTTCAGAAATGGGCGTCAGCGTGTTCGAGACTGTTGACCGGAGTGCCATCCTCAAGGCGTATCAATTTTCTTAACGAGAGGCTCCAAGAAGGAGGGAGGACCGCGACTACAAGTGCAGGACTGAAGTTTTCTCACAGCAGAGATATGACGCCGGTGACCAGCTCCTGGGCCCGACTTGCGCTGCTAACAACTCGCTTTCCGTGGCTGCCCAGCCACTCATGCAACATCGTGGAAGCGTTGAAGTGCTCAAAGGAGTCTTTTGATGCCTCCCCACATTGGCATACTATGTGGCTGGTGCCGCTCGTTACCATGGCAAAAAAAAGGCCTAGTTCGTCTCACACGAGTGGCCTTGTAAGCCGATCGAAGGATCGTCGTCGAAACAGCGTCGGCCGGCTAGAGCGTTACTCCTCGAGCTCGTTGGAGAAGGAGTGGGATGCCCCGCCCTCCAAGAGTGCTTCGAACGGTCATACCTCCTACATGACTAGGTGGTATTTCTCTGATCCCCGCACTGAGTTAACGGTACTTGCTTGGATAATCAGTCGGTGTCAAACGCTTTTTGTTATGTTTATGGCAAACATATACGCAGGGCTTTCCTTCCTCGTAATGTTCTAAGGACATAACAGGTGGGTGTCGCTCGTTAATCCCAGTATCTCCCATATGTAGCTCTTTACCCCATGATGTCCGCAGGAAGTCTTTCCCGTATACGCACATTTGCGATGACCAATTTCTTTTGATACTCTTTTACGATTTTTGCGCCATCTGCGCCGTTCTTCTTGGTATTGGCATGGTGGATTTCTTCCTCCGGAAGAGATTAGGCATATCTCTCGTCTCCGTGGGAACGGCTTACCTATTATCGCATGTTCAGGCTATGGTTCCAGTGGTCCTCACAGGGATTATCTCTTACTCTTTGGTCTGGAGTTTTCTCGTGGATCATGCTAATTCTCTATTGTATTTTACTTCGCGGTTCGGCGAGTTCTCTAACGAATGCGAATGAGGACGTCATCCACTCCATCCGTATGGGGAGTTGTTTCCTTAGATGGTAATATGCCTTTACAGACTAGATTGTAGTCAACAACTGTATAAAACTTCGCGTATTGAGGAATGAAGTTCCAAAGAACATGCAGTCATATCAAACTCCGGAACTGGCTGCACTGCATGTTGGTGTTCCTCTCGAATGTGATTACATTCCTCGCCGTTACACGCCGGGCCGCACTCCTATTTTGAGTGTGTTAAGGGCATGCACGTTTCTCCGAACTTCTCGACACAAAAATACATATTCATTGCATAGCATAAATGCTATGTTAAAGCCGTCTTGTTTTCCTCACCGGAGTTACTCAGAGTGGTGTCAGATTTGTCTGCCAAATTATGTTTCGACCAGAGAATCTACAGATTTTGTTTGTACCCAGGACAACACTCCAAAATTCTGATCGTACGCTGCCTTAGCCTCATGGTATATAAGACTTTGGTCCGAGTCTACAGCGTGTTCTACACTTCTTGCCAACCGAGGAATCGGTTTGAGTCGCATAACCGTGGGCTTCAATCGAAGCGGTCGCTGGGGTGTTCGTACTTCGGATTTCGCGAATCGCAACTAACTTGCAAGTGACTAATTTGTATTGACTCCACTCTGTAGTCTAGTCTGTTCCCATAGCTGATTAGAAACCGCTATGGCAGGGTGTATATCTGGTGGTTGCCTATCATTCGAGTAACATGGCTCTGCGGAGCATGTTCTGACGGTGTGCTGGATGTTTAGCGGGTCTACACTTGGTTCAGAAACAAAGCTAATTCATTGGAAGCGGCTGTCGAGAGGGTATTTCTGCAATTCTCTAATCTACCGGCATTTGGAAAGTCGTTCGTGTTCCCGTTACGTACTCCGTAAACCCAAAGGATCAGTCCATTGAGACGCGATGCATTCAAAGAGCGGTACACAAATCTAGTGAAAACCCAGTCAAATAAACAGTGTAACGTTGACAAGTGATAAAAATGCTCAAGAGACCTCGAATGACGCATCTGTCCGACATTCGTCGTTTGGATACCTCCGCTGACCCCGATTCCTCTTGTTCCCGACCGTCGCTTAGTCCAGCGGAGTGGTCTCCACAGACTTCCAAACAAACAAGCGCTCGCGGCGATGATGAACCATCAAACGAAGCAGAAGGAAGAAATAGAGGCAGAGACAGCAGGTCGCCTCACCCTCGAGGTGGCAGAGTCTTTTTCGCCTCTCCCCCTCGGAATGCCCTCCGGGCCGGTCGCCTTTTTAAATGGGAGTTGTTTGACACAAGATTCAATCACTCCGATCAACTCGCCAGTGCGAGAATAGGTTGCCGGAAGATATCCTCGCTCACTGGAATGATAGGGGTAACGGTCGTACGTGTCACTGACGTAAGGAATCGAAATCGCTTTACCCATTACTGGTTTACCGACAACAGCACGCGGGGCCTTCTTCGCATTGTAATGTATGCAATCGGGACGTACGTAATCTTACCGATTTTAGTTAACTTAGTCTTGACTTCAACGCCATTGTACGAGTTGAAGAGGCCACTAGGAACTGAAGGATTCCTTCCGTTCACAAAACAATGGGGATGGACCTTACAGGTAAGCATTTTGGTCGGACTGGACCCACACTCAATTTCCGTATACCGCGTTTCAAGTATTTCTCTGTACAGGAACTTGGGAACTTGTTCTTCGCTGACACAGTGTTTTTGAGTATCCAAACTGTTTACTTACAACCAGGAGACCATTATTACTACAAACTGTGGCCTCCTGCGCTACAACTGATGCTCGCGCTAATATTCCAGGAAATGATTCCTCGAGCGACTGGATCTTTTCCTGTACCTTTTGCCTTTAACTTCGTTGGATCGTTTTTTAACCAATTGATGGTCTTTTACATGTGTTATGATTTTGCGACAAACTACCTGCCGGACTACGAGAAGGGAACGGCAACTCCTAATCATGTCGAACAATGCCTTTCTTGGGGAAGCGCAACTGCAGAGTTTCGGCGAAACGTTGAACACCAAGCACAGTATTGGAGTGGTGATACCCCTGACCCCGGCGAGGAAGATAGTCGAGAAGAGGCGCGGAGGAGAAGCTACTCCCTGGCTTCTGCAGATAGACATTCAGATTACCTTCCAAGTTATGTTGTATATCGGCGAAGACGGATATTGACGCTCGTCTTTATGATGCTGGCTTATGCGACGTTTTACTTGCAATGTATAGGATTTCTTCTTCTGTTTCGGCTTGCGCGAGACAAGGACGATATGCAAGCACTACTCGCAATAGCGTTCTTCATTTTAGGCACTACGTACAGAAAGTTTATGCTACCGTCCCTCATGTCTTGCGCAAGACATGGCGGTCGATTCTTCGACGGAAAATATCGTCGCTGTTTGGAGTCTCAGAGCAAGCAGTTTGATCACCGGCTGAATGCGGCATCGTTTCGTCATTCTGACTACTTCTACGAGTGCTTATCTGAAATGTTCATTGCATTCATTCTTCCGGAGATTGATTCTGCAGTAGTGTTTGTTATACTGGTGCTTGGGGAGATGCTGACTATTTTCATCACCGGCGGCTCTTGGATTTTCATGTTGCCAGAGTGGGCACGTGCACGAGAAGTTAGGGGCCGAGTCACCCCTCAAAGGTATATGGAGAGATCGACCAGGAATGGGAAAGGTAATACATTCTCTGTTTCCACTCCAAATTTTGGCAGGTTGATCTTGTTGTGCTGTCCTGCAGAAGTTTCCCGGATGCCTGAGTCTCTTGTTCGTTGGACGTTAGGAAATTTGACCGGAGTTCCTTCTAAAGGGAGCGTACTGTATCTGAAGAAAGAGATCTTCGGTAGAGGCTCCCCACGGATCGGTGTTTCGACGGAGACGGCCTGGAGCTATAAAGGTGTGCAAATAGCAGCTACGTCGAAGGAAAAGTTGATGTGGGCTTCCATGCGCATGGCTAACAAATCGGGTGTCATTCAGCCCAAGTCCATTTGGAAAAGGCTTCTTAATGCCCAGAATACCGCAAGGATACCTCCGCACGAGATCCTGCCGATCTATTTGGTTCGCATGATTGCGACGAGTCAATCGTCCAATGCTCCGCCGATCCGATCCCGACGACATACGATAGCATCATCGAAAGCTTATTTGGTGTATTCTGAAATCTCTAAACCTGGATCAGATCGCCGACAGGTTTATAATTGGAGGTACACAGACGCTGACACCGAGTTTGTATTGATTTGCTGGTATGTACTCCCGGTATGCGTTTCTTGATATCCTTATCGTTTACGCTTCTGCTCTTAACAGGGTTATATCGCGCTGTCAGACGCTTTTCATGATGTTCTTTGCAAATATTTACGCTAGTATTGCTTTTATGATAATGTTTAGCTTTTACGTATTCGGGCATAACAGGTACGAGAGTTTTTATTGCAGTGGATTGGTTGCAATACTGTCGCACACATCGGATCCTTGTTATTGCAGAGAGTCGTTTCCCTACGTAGAGATGTGCATGGAGGATTTTGCTCGCGTAATGGTTTTCAACGCTGTGGTATTGGGAGCAGTGCTGCTTGGTACGTCTCGAAGTTCCGAAGTTGGTCTTTTGTGACAACGTTTCGTATCTATGTCAAAGTTGCAGCGATTGCTCTGGCGGACATCTATGTCCGGAGGAAGATCGGTGTATCTATTGTATCTACAGGACTCGCATATCTGAACACACCTCAGGCTGTCCTTCCAACTGTTGGTCTTGGGATTCTCGAAATTGCGTTGATATGGAGTTTTATTGTTGATCACGTATATTCCTTTCGATTCTTTATTCAGCACTTCGGTGAGTTGAGTAGTTCATGTTCCTGAAGGGAACTCACGTTACATCAAGAAAAATCTAGCATTAAACTTTACCGCATTAATGTACGACAACTGTAGAAAGCGGATGCAACTAGTTAGCACTTCAAGGGAGTCAGGCACTGCGTAATGAATTACCCATGCGTTGACATAGTCACATCCTGAGTTTGCGTTTTCTTGATCGGTAGTTGCGGTCGAATCGACCGCCACTGGCCAGCTTTCTTCGCTTCGCTTCCAATAAATGCAACAAACTTTTCGGTGTCTCTGGTTCGGGCGACGCATAAGCGTTGTCGAGCCACTCTGAGGCTGATTGTAGGCCCCATGACGCGTTTTTCGGGATAAAACCCAGTGCATATCATGGCGCAAGTGGCACGGCATCGCTCTACTGATAATGGGTATCAGAGAGGGCGTGTACCGTATGAACTCTCGGCTTTCCCACCCGAACCTCCTTCGTCATCTTCGGATCAATCCGCTGTGGCGGCCGGAACAAGGAGTACAGGACAAGATGGTGATCCCCATCAACATGGGGCGGCGCGTCAGAGGCGCATCAAATCCTCTTCTTCTCCACGAAATGCAGACTCTGCTGGTGGCGGCGGGGAAAGAGAGAAATCGCGCCGCGCACCTCCTCCAGCGTCTCCTTCAGCACATACAAGGAACTATAACAGCCATGGGAGGGACGAGGATGATGGTGCGATGACTATGTCGGATAGCAAACAACAGAGAAGTGGCCGGAGGACGAGGTCCACGAGTAGCAGCAACAGCTCGTCGAGTGAGGACTCAGAGGAGACCGATGGAGCGCAAGCATTCAACTCCCATGAGGATGCAATTCCAGAGAAGGAAGAGGTTTTCAGTGATTCCTCATCAGAGGACGTGGAGAAGAAAGTTGACACGCATTGGAAGTCGCGGGCACCCGGGGAGACTCCTGTGGAAAGTAAAGCGAGTAAGAACCTAGGTTCAACGTCTGCAGCTGGCGAGCGCAATGAGATTCCCCGACAACATAAGCAGCACATGGAGAAACTGGCCATAGAGAACGAAATGTTAAGGGTGCAGTGTGAAAAATTATTACAGAATGCAGTCTCCCGAGACAAGTATCCAAAATCTCGCAAGAACGATGAAACAGATGCGTTGTTACGTGTAAGTCTTGACAATGTTTACCTGACTCACCGTGCCTGGCTGCAGCTGTATTTCCTTTCATGTTTCCCAGGAGGATAAGGAAGAAGACGATGAAGGCCTTCTAGATGATGTCGACGTCAAATTGGAGAAAGGTCCTTTGGGGATCCATTTTGCACAGGCACCACCAGAGAGTGCATATGCTCTGGAAGTTGCGCAGATTCCCCAGATGACCAAGGATGGCTGTGTTTCTTTTGTTGGCAGCTCATGGGAGAAATTGGATAACTCTTCTATGACCGAAAATCTACATGCTAACACACTGGCTTTGAAAAATGTCCAAGTCGGAATGGTTTTGGTTTCCCTTGGGGGACGTGATCTGCGTGGTCTTCCAGCGCAGAAAGTCAACGAGCTATTGGACGAGACTCCCCGTCCCTTGCTTCTTCGCTTTCGAATGTTTCCCTATTTCAAATTACGAAGAAAGTACATGGCATTAAGGAGCAAGCTATCGTCCATGAGGATACAGTGTTCCAACCTGGAAGAATCGATGCGCGCCTCGATCGAGAGATCGAGAAGGAGAGAACGACAAAGAGAAAGAGAAAAAAAGGTTCTAGGACAGAGACTACAAGAACTTGCTACAGCGTACCATGGAATCTACTGTAAATACTCCGAACTGAAGAAACAACGGGAAGAAAACGAAGAGCTAGCAAGGCAGAACGAAGAGTTGACTCGTGAGTTAAAAAAAGCCCAGCAGGGTAGTAACACGAATCCAAAAACTGGACAACCGGTCGATACTTCCGGCGGACGCATGCGTGGTGCCTCCGTGTATATACCGACTTTCTTTGACGATGGCAACCAATACGTAGGTTCGATTATCGCCGAGCAGGCTTTGGAAGAACGAGATTGTGCCATTCGAGCCCTTCGGGAGGCAAGAAGTGATGCCGAATCTTTCCAGAGTCAGCTAGCTGCGATGCAGCGAGAGTACGATAGAGACAAGTCTAAATTCGCGGCAGTCAAGGAAGATTTACAGAAACTCTTGGGCAGAATGAATGGCGCGCTGGGTAACCAGCCCGGGGGAAGGGAGACAGATGCAACCAGTACCAACTTGCTGCAACAGCGGATCATACCTATGTGTGAGCACTACTTTAGTCAGAAGCAGCAACAACTGAGAAGGCTGGAGGCCGATTATGAAGAGCTAGAGCAACGAAAATCTGCACTGCAACTCCAGTTGGACAGGGTGTGCGATATGTCTCATGACTTCAGCAAGAATCGACCAGTGACGCCGAAGAAACGGGAACCCTCATCCAGTGTTCGTTATCAGCAAGAATCTGGCACTACCAGAGAATTGACTCTAAAGCCCATGCCAGAAGACGATTCGTCACCCAATTATGAGGAGTCAAACGAACGTGAGGAAGGTAGTGTGGAGCACGCCAGAACTGAAAAGCAAGAAGAGTCTAAATGCAATTCTGAAAGTCAGTCAGAACAGAAAGAAGCAGCATCTATTTTCAAGAGGGTATCCGATGATCCGGATGAGGCCCTGAGAGTAGCTAGAGAGAGCTTCGAAGATTCTAAAGGAGCCGTACTAGAATCGTGGCTCCTGAAAAAATCGAAAAAGAAATCGGAAAATTTTGGAGCCAAGTGGAAACGACGGTATCTTAGCTTGTTCTCTGGTTATATTTGGTATCATACATTGCCGGGAGACAGTTCGGCTAAGGGGTCGTTTTGTGTTAAAGATATTCTGAGAGTATATAAGCAAAAGTCGAAAAAGGGATATGAGTTTGTTGTAGAGGAAAAGAATAAGCATTATTTGTTCCGTGCAGAAACGGAAGAAATACGCGATGGCTGGGTAAGTGTCATAGATGAGATCGTTAGTCTGTGTACAAAATATTCCTCCATAGGAAATCAGGAGGAAGCTGCATCGGGTTTCGAAGGCGACAGCGATCTTAGTGACTGAACGAATTTTAGGCTACAATACCACTCTCAATGTTCTGGAATAATTCTGCAATAGGTTGAGTGTGGTTGCCAATTCGCTTTGTTTCTTTTCGGGCTTTTTCCAGAGCAATTTTTTTCTCTTCGCTGGCGATGTCACGGAATCGATGGAGGAGCTTATCGATACTCTTGGTCCATTGCTGCTCCACGTTTGACTTATTTTCCTCGAGCTTTGCGATTTTCTGGCCGGTGCTGTGCTGTAGAGATGCTAGGCGACTCAGCGTGTCCGCTTTGAATTTCTGTATGAAAGTGAGGACCTAAACGATGCGACTCTCCGTACATGATAAGACCTGCAGCTCACCTGGAATTCTTTTTGTGGTTCGCTCAGTTGTCTTGCAAGCTGGTCGATCTTGTTTAGTTGTCTCGTTTCTGTGTATCGGGAGCAAGTTGTACGAAACCAGTGCTTGTGCCGGAAGAGTTGGGTCGACACGTGAATGGACTCACTCTTTTGAAGGAGCTTTGCTTTCTGGGCCTGAGGTGGTGATTGTCCGACACAAAAGAAAGAAAATGGTCAGTTGCTTATATCTTCAATGTGACGAACGGAACAGAAGCTGCTTACTTGGAATGTCTTCTTTAGCGTTTCCTTGCTCTTTGTGAGGAACTCGGCTTTTGCTTCCTGCATCTGCTGCTGAGACTTGATTTTGGCACATTCTAGCAGTTTTTGCAGTGTCGATTGTAAACGATATAATTCCTCTTCGTCATCTTCTTCCTCGTCGTCATCATCGTCGCCTTCATTGACCACAGGCGTTCGATCTGTAATATTTGGAGTGTAGGCGTCGAACGCGGCAGTGTGATCGTCCTCAACGGATTCTTGACGCTGCCTTTTGCGGACAGGGAAGGATTCCCAAGCCGTATCATTTTCGTCTTCCACTGTTCTCTTTGAATTAATGTTTCTGTATTGTGGTCAAGTCATTATAAGCTATAGTGTAATGAATTGAAGACAATGGAGTTCCGCTGGGAATTCGTTTTCTCGAATTCTCATTCTTCTCACAGATCTTCATGTATTTCACGTACTCATTCACACGACCGGTACCAAAATTCAATAAAGATTTCATCGTTGATGCAGAAGAATAGCTATGTTTGGTATGTCGATTGGAATGACTTGACGCATAAGAGTTGGAAGAATAAGAAGAATTCTTCTTTCTCCCCGAGGACTTCCTGGTTCGAGAACCTATAGGCATGGTGGCTCGCAAACTTCGAATTCAACTTACAAAAGATCCAATTAAGGACAAAAATAAGATGCAGGACAAAGGTTGCCTCTACAAAGAAAAAATCTATGCCATTTGACTGTGTACAAGTAGAAGGAATCCTGTTAAAGGTACAACTTCAAGAAGAATCAGCAGCTGAAGGCTGTTTGTTCTATATAAGCCAAGATTTCTTAAACCTTAAAAAAATCTATTCTAATTTCATGGACAAAATATCTGCCCCCTTGCGGCTGAGCTGAAGCAAGCTTCATACAGCTCAACCTAGTTTAGTCCGCATACTTCGCAACGTACCGGAACGCGTTGGAGAGTGTTAGTGGTCAACTCCTTTTGACAATTCGTGACATTCAGTGATCGTAGCTTGGTTAAACGAATAAACGATGATCCATGCATACTCAAACCTACTAAGTTGCTCAGATTCTCGAAAGCGTAATCCTTTTTCCGGCTTTGGTTACAAAAACTAATATCTAACGATGTTAGTTTCACCAGGTGTCCCCACATTTCGATGAGACCAAGCTAGACAAGTACTCGAAAGCAGCATCTGATATGTTCTCTTGGCAGCACGACCCCACGTCCAGCTCCCGTAAGTTCCGTAAATGTTCTGATGCAGAATCCTTTATGCCGACCTGAGTGCACTGCACCCTGTGACACTAAGTTTGGTCAGACTTTGTTTCTCCCTCCTGTACGCATGTCTAACCGCACCAGGTTCGACAAGTAGCTGAAAGCGGCAATCGTTATAGACTCCTGCATGCATGCAGCCATGGCTAAACACGTCAAAGCCTGTAGGTGCCTAAAGGCATTATCTGTGATAGTTTCTTGGTGGCAGTCACTCATGTTCAGCGAGTACACCATCGAGAGTAACTGGAAGGCGGAGTCGTGCATTGATAGTCTAGCTCCTCCAAGTTGAAGTTGAAGTTGGTGCATTGCGCGAGTGATATACAGTCTGATACAGATTGTAATACCATATATTTGATTGTCGATGATGTCAGTGCATTCAGCCGTATCATGCTGATTGTCCTTTTGCGTATATTGAGTATGACTTGCTTTCGGTCAATGTACGATGAGCGGTGAACAGTCGTGGGACACATCATCACTGGAACAGAAGGCGTACTTGTACAACCCGTGGAATGTACCTGACATAGAGCTTAATGAGGAGAATTCGGTTCATGGAGAGGATTTTCCGGAGTATGTCGTTGAGCATGTCCTTATCCTCGGAGATTGGCTTGATGGGAGATGGGAGCAGCAAACAAAGCAAACAAGGGAGGAGGATAATGAGCTCGAACTTTCACCAACTTCGGCCGACAGCAGCCAAAACAGCACATTTGGGGACTATTCGTCGGCTCACGACGATGGTACTGAGGTTTTGTATCATTGCTCATGTCAGGACGTGAAGAAAAGCGATGGTGAGCATACCGTTGCCGGTGAAAGTGGTCACGTCGAACCAATGGGAAAGGTGGACGGAGAATCTGAAGGGGTGCCCGCGGACGTTGGAGCGTTTGTGGCTCCTTTTATGCGTGAGCTTGAGCGAATGGAGGATGACCAAGGAAAGAAGAATTCGCATGATGTTCACCACTTTTGCATTTCTGCCGGAACCAGTGTCAACCACAAACTCTTTGGGGTCGCCTGCAGCCTTGGCTTTACACGCGAATCAATAATTGAGGAGCAGCACCAGACATATAGCCAATTTCCTAAACAGCTCTACCTTGTGTTCCTAGTCAGAATGGCTGGTATAACAGCTGTGCATTCAATTGCTTCAGAATTTGCAAGCGGCATTTTTCACAGTGAATTTGTAGCCCATCTCTCTTATGATGGCTCAGAAAAGATCTGCTGCAGGCTCAGCACCACATTCCACGCGTACATAATGATGTTGCTCGCTGTTCCATTGGTACCTGAAGACGCATTAGTGAGGCTGCATCTTCCGCTTCCAAGTGTGGTTGCGAACCATTGCGACGATCACAGCAGTCTCAGTGACAGGTCGGCTCTTAATACTGCTGTACAACGGTCAGTTACTGTCTTCAATGGACCCGGTGCGGATCTCCCCCCGATGCCATTTTCATTCCAATGGTGTCTAAATCGGCTGAGTCCGGAGCAGGTATCGCTGGTGCTTGGAGCCTTGATCAGAGAAAAACCCGTTTTCTTTATCGGCGCGACCTCTCTGGAACTCGTTGCAGTATGTGAATGTTTCAGAAATATGCTGCATCCGTTGACATGGACCCTGCCCTATGTTCCAGTGATCCCTGAAGGTTCACTAAAGCAATTGCTTGATATTCCCATCCCATTTATATTTGGCTCCACCTTGTCATCGCTAACAAAGAACCTGATCAACTCTCGTGGCTGGGCATCCGAAACCATGGGTGTTACGAAAGCTCGCACTTCCCTTCGCTATGGACGCAGCTTTCGACAGGGATATTATGGTCTTCGTGAAGGTATGGATTTGTCATGTGATGATAATGAGCAAGGATCGTTGAAACCTGAAATAGCTTTTCAGAAAACAAGTACGTCTACCGAACATCTCATTGTCAATTTGGTTGATGGGGATGTGAACTTTGGAAGTCTTGATTCATGGCTTCAAATTTTGGCTCACCGTGTAGGACAATACGTTCGTGGAAATGCTGTATCCACCAGACCCTCGGTACAGAAAACACTCCGAAAGTTCGGTCTTTGGGCTTGCTGTCGTGACAAATGCTCAAGGAGCCAAGATACTAATTTCAATTGGAGAGTCAGCACAGATGCCCAGGGAAAGGCTGGACAGGTGGACCTTTGCGGCACCCCATTCCCATTGTGGCGCTTTGTTGTCCAGGGCTTGCGAGCTCTGATATATGAGCTGCCGAGTACTTCCGGCACGATGAGGAGTTACCTTGAATGGGATCATTTTCGACACCGCTTCCCGGACGAAAGGAACGCAGTGTCAAGCACGATGACTCCCATCTCTGATGTCACTTGGACTCTTTTATTGGACAGGGAAATTCAAGTACTGTGCATGTGGTTTGTATGGCATTGCCTTACAGAGTATCGTCATTTTGGTTGCTTTGTAGGCGATTCAGTTACCTTTAGTCCCCATAGTTTCTCTCAGTTCAAACGACGGAAGTTATTCGAAGCACTGGCTTGCGAAACAGGGAAAGGCGCTGATTGCGGGATCGAGGAGCATGAGGCTGAGGAATTCTTCTTCCAAATAGCGGAAACACAGTTATTCGACATCTTCTTGCAAAAGCACTTCAAGTTCGTTGACCCACAAGTTTCGGACGAACCTGTTGAAGCATACGGCAAAGAAAAGGCACTATATCGCAGGCCATCAGCATTCTTTAAACTCAATTCGAGACCAAATGGTGAGCAGCCGAGTTTACACTGGAAAACAGTCTACTCAGCAAGCGGTGATGTTGCTGACTACTTTCACCCGAATGTCGTATGTCTAGATGCAGCTGCCTGTGGACCGCCGCCTCTCTACTGTGGGAGAGTGTATGCCGCTAGCATATCCTCTGTAGCCCGGGACCTTTTCGTCCCACATGCTATCCACCTGCTGCGGGATGGACGTGCGTGGGGGAACTACTGTGCGCTTATTTCGCAGTACGCCACCTTAGGGAAGACAAAGAAATCGTTTTCCTTGAAGCAGGACCACACTGTCTCTGATCGGAAAAGACAAACCATGACTCGTCGAACAAGAGTCATCCGCGGCATCAAAGAGGTATGCGAAGCATTACAAAAAGCTCCTCCACGGGGCATGGTTAATATTTCGGCAGGGAGTTCTTCGTTGCTGGTTTTGATTAGAGTTGACCACTTCTCCCAAAGTTCCTTAGTGGCAACTCGTAACAACAACAGCGTATCTGTCCGGATTTGTCCTAATGAAAATGAGATGAGGAACAGGACCATGGGATCACCCCTCGTTATTCGAATCTCTACGCGGCATAATGAGCACTCTCTAGCAATGGCTCGTAGTACTGATATCTCCGAAGATGGCATGAGACGACTCCTAGAAGTAACTTTGCGTCTAAATCGAATTCGGCGGAGTTGTAGTTTGGTTCGCCCAAGGGAGCATCAGGATCCCGTAGATGGTTTGACTGCCCTCTCTCACGATGGTTCTCCAACATTTTTGCTGGAGCACGGAAGGGGCTCTACTCACTGGTGGACTTGCCGTATCCCATCCTCACCAAAGCAAAGGATATCCTCTCTGGGAAAAGAGGCGCTTCCGTTATTAGAGCAGTTCTTTAGCTTAATTTTCTCCCCCAGCGAGCATCTCATACATGAGCAATTGATGGATGACTTTAAAGCTGCGGCATCCATTAACAATTCGAAGAAACGACACCAGCGATCGTCGTCGTTGAGAAGAAAACTGTCATTTTCCAGGAGTCGCTCGCTGTCAAGTTATTGCTCCAGCGAAGAAGAAACCCATAGCGATTCGAGTGCGCGAGGTGATTGTGCATTTCCTACGAGCCGACAAGCTCGCGGGTATCAATCATCAGGGCTGAAAGCAGAGAGAAAAATAAGCAGTTCAGACTCTGTTGAGAACGGGAACAATGGTTATGGCACCGCGGTTGAGAGACAATCATCGGCAGGAGTAGCGGGGTCGAAGTCTTCTGAGAGTTCGCGTTCTGCATTATTGGAGCGCGAAGGTTGTTCTTGCTTATGTTTATCTTTAAGGGACAAACTTCTGAGGATCAAACGACATGTGCAGTGTGGAGAAGTCCGCTTAGCGTTCGGGAAGCTATTGCAGGAGCACTTACAAAATGCCAATACTTCCGCAATGCATGAAGTTAAACGGTTGTTCATTTCATCGAACGTGAGCGGCGATGTTGAAGGCTTCGAGGAGATACCGCTTTCTGTAGCTTTTTCCAGTACTCTCGACTCCTCGATACGGCAGTCGATTGTGCTCTGGCCGCCGGCGTTTTCAGCCCTGATTCAAGCGTTTCGATGGATGTTGAACGCTTGTGATACTGCAAAAGATTTTGCAGCGGCTGCAACGTTGATACAAATAGCGCCTTACTTCCGGTGCTCCGTTCAAGCCAAACATGTCGATTACGCGCTTAAGGGAGAAGACCGCATATCTAAACATATGTTGGAAACCCCTGCAGACGTACTACTTGGTCTACCATGGCCTTACCTACTTTGTTACATAGATGGAATGGGACGCTCAGAGGAGCCATTATGTTGGAAACTGCCGCTAGAGTTAGAAGAGTCTGGTGGATATTATACACTCTCAATGGACAACTGTCTCTTCGGCCTGGGCATATGGTCAAGGGCTGAATTTTGGGCATGCTATCTTCAGTACAGTAGCGCGGTGCACTTATGCCAAGCAGCGCACGGTTGGAAACTCAGGACTCAGTCGTGTTCACACAAGCAAAGCGCTGTGGGCGGTAACGTGTTGTGGTTCGCAGCCAATGATATGGGATCTCTGATAAAGCAGATCCAGCAGCTTGTTCAAGAGCACATCTTCGGTCTGATTCAGAATGCTCTGCGTTTGGGTACATCCAAGGAAACAATATGCGGGTGGCCTGCGAGCCTATGTGTAGCGAGCAGTTGTGCACCGCCAATGATCAGTAATGACATTATTCCCCCATGTACGGGTAACAGAGCTATACAACAGCTCCTTGCGGAAGCGTCTCATATTTCTGCACGGCATCTCAAATGCTCCTCGGGAATTGCTACGCTTTACAATCACATGATTGGATGTGGGAGAGATGTCTGCCGACCCCTTCTACCTCTTGCATACTTTGGCCAAGATCACAAGGAAGCCCTGGAACGCAGTATTTCTTCTCTTCTGTCAACGGGATCTTGGTCGAGCTGCCAAGTCCACATGTCACCCAATTGGGGGGAAAAGGATAGGAGAAAGTCCGATCTAAGTGTTTCATCAATAGCTTCGCCAGAGGCCAGCGACGACGACTCACCCTTTCGAAGAAATCAGCAGTTCTCCGAGGATTACGACAGAACATACTACCAACCACGTTCCCCACCAATCCCCGTGTCTAGTGAATCGCTAAGTTTAAATCTAGGGAGCGCTCGAATGCAATGGTTATCACCCCGTGACATCGTTGCTGCTGCCGAGATGCGGCCTGTGGAAGAATATACTCACCTCGTTAATGACGAAAAAGTTCTGATGCATCCGTTAACTTTGTCCTCCGACACGCTTAAGGGGCACAACGTAGGAGCCAAAATAGAATGTATGAGTGCGGTTTCTTTTCTTGACTGGAGAAATGATACGCCCACAGCATGCGAAGGCGAATGGCTTTCTTTAGCGGCTACAGGAGCCACAGATGGTCAGGTTGTCCTTTGGGACCTGGTAGTGGAATCGCCGATTCTACGTCAGTACGTTGACGCGGGTCCTATCGCTTCCATAAATCTCTTTACGTTCGATGGAATTGATATCGTTTGCATATCCAAAGACGGATTGGTTACTATTTGGAGGATTCCCAAGGATCAAATATATCATCCAGTGCAGCGACGACAATCTCAGCCTCCTCTTCGCTCGTTCCGATCTACCAGTCCGAAAGAGCGGTCTAACTTGAACACATTCACAGCGTTTGCAACGTTGAAACAACCAAACAGTATCCCCACCCCTTTGTGGAAAGAGCGCATACTTCGTTCTGGAGAGCGGCGTCTTGGCACCGCATTGTTCTCGAAACTCTTTAGCAAGAGAAAAATATCGGCGGAAAAAGTTGTGAGCAGCGTCGTTGAAGCTAAATCAGGATCGACAGACGGCAATGAGGACGCTTATTACATTCTAGCCATGGCTACTGTCTCTGGAAGGATCCTCTGTTGGTGGTCCGATACGAGGCGATGCGTGGAATTTCAATTGCCCCAGGAAGGAGCCGCCGAAATTCCGCAGTGCTTAAGACTTATACATGTGCCCACGTGGTGTCTGTTGGTGGGTTCCCGAAGCGGTAACATGTACGCTTTTGATATAGCTGCGCTCAGAGCGTCTGCCCGTGACAAGCGACGTCTGAACAGGTTGGACTCGATTCTGGCATATGAGTGGAGGGCTCACACTAGAGCTGTTATCTCGTGTAATTATATAGCCGTGGAATCCGGGTCAGAAAGCGCGGGACCTTTAAGAGAAATAGTCTACACAAGTAGCCTGGACGGTACTCTGAAGTTATGGCAGCTGGGTGCGCGTCTGAACTCCTCGCAATCACTGGGGGAAGTATTCTCAGTGGGAGCATTTGATGCCGAGGAACAAGTTTGGGCTTCCTTGATAATTCCTGATAAAACGAAAGCCGCGGGGCCAAATTATGGAGGCTCGATTGCCGTCGTTGGCTGTGAAGACGGATCTGTCCGTGCTTGGGTATTCGATTTACATTCGTACTTGAGGGAATTCCAGGACGAACTGAAAAGGGAAGAAATACAATGTCGGACAAAAAGAGACTCGGAACTGTGTGGTGGAGAATCGATATTTGGAAAGCTCTTGGCGAAGCACTCTGCATCTGTTATTCACTTGGCCTCGGATGGCGATTCTGTTATTGCTAGTGGTAGCAGTGACGGAGATATTAGGTTGATCAACGTGCGTCCGCTGAAATCTACTCAATCTAGGGAACTATGTAGATCCTTTGCTGTATGGGGTGACCTAACCGAAAGCGGAATCGACGCCGACGTCGACACTCATGAAGCACACATTTCAGGACTTCAATTATTGCAAGACTGTCTCATCAGTACTAGCTGGGATGGTACGTTGAAGGTTTGGTACGGTTATGAACAGTATCATTCTAACTAAATAGGATAAGCGAATTCTAATACACAAAAGCTCACCATGTTGTTAGCTCAACTGTATTGACAATACGAAATTTTGAGGCGGCGATTGACCCGGTGTCTGGGGGGCTGTTTCCAAAGAATGGGCAACATGGCCCTTCCATACAAGTTTGATGGTATCGATTACGTAGTTCGCCCACTGTTTAGAAATTTCATCGTTGTTAAGGGCTAAAAAATTTATGCATACCGTCGCCACAGGACTGCAAACGCTGCACAGCAATTCTAGAGCAGACCGCTCTACGAAGGATTCCACAGGAGCCAATAGAGGCCAGCCTGGGGAATATCCGCTAAGATCTACAATCACCATATCCATCGTTCGCTTGGGTAAATTCTGCAGACAGGGAGAAACATACATAAATCAATTTGACTGAGCAAGGACATACACCGATGTTGTACCTCCAACGCTGCTCGAAAATCCTCGGTGAAGACTGTGAGTCTCTGTTCGCTGGACCAACGCCTTAAGGAAAAAACATCTAGTGCCAAAGATACCTGCAAAATCATCAGCAGGCCAAAGCTGGGGTTTAGTATCGAGAAGCCGGAAATATGATATGAGAATGATACGAACCATCCCTGGATCCAGTTCAGCAGCATACGTCCTCAGTTCCATATCCGTGGCCGAGCAAGCGCATGATTCCAGTTGTTCGTAAATATGTCCGGGTACAGCTCCGGCACCGAGGCCGAGTAGAAGAAGATTAAATTGTTTGTTTTCTAACCGACGCACATAAAACGCCTTCCGAAATTCGTGTACAAATTTCTGATGATACTGGAAGCAGAGCGTAGTAAAATCTGGTCGTATCGAACTGCGTAGTACTTGTTCCACGTTTTTCCTTCGGTCGATTCGATCCAATTTCATCCGTATTGCGGATTGAGCATGAGAGAGTCCACCCCGATGTAGTCCCCGATGTCTGTCCTGTTCCACTGTTTCATCACTACTCTCTTGTAGCGCTTGCTCTTGCTGCAGATTCAGATTGTTTTCCAGGAATCTCACACTCCATTCGACCGTCATCTCCCCCGACTCCTCATTGTCTTCGATGAGCTCTTGAGCAATGGCCACCTGAGCAGCACGGTATGAGCGCACTTATGCCAGCAATTGCATCATAAAGGCTTATTGCAGTACGTACTTGGTAGAGTTCATTGTATCCAGGAGCCAGGAAAATGATTTCAGCACCCCTCTCGTCGGCCATATCATCACCCACCCTTGGAGAAGGCGACGAACCCTCTCAAGACATGTTACAGGACCCTTCCACCCTCCTTGGAGTCCTTGGTACGATCTATACAAGCTGTATAAAGTGCGGCTTGATATCGGCTTGTGAAGATGGGTGTAGACCACGTTTGGCGTCTTTATTCAGGCCCTTTGCGATGCCATGCACTCCTAACAACAGCAGTGCCACTTGGTCTATTGCCTCAACTTTGACCGAGTGTATCAAACATTAGGATCGGACACAACTTGAGGCAACATGCCATCTTCACAAACACTGTCGGCCGACACTATCGACGTTTCTTCCATTTCCTGTTGCAATCCTGTATTAAATGGGCATTTTTAGGGGTTGGTACGTCTGCATAGGTGTGGCCGAATCTAGTAAAAGAGTGCAAGGAAATGGCGGCCTCTCACGATCCCCGCGAGGTGCTGTGGGTGTACCTGAGGACGTGGTATCAGTTTTACAGTGCCCGTCATACAATCCCGGGTGGACAGAAAGAGGTCCTCGTGAGTGACGAGTGTCTTCAGCAAACAGTTGACTACTGGAGCAGCGTAGCGTCGATTCCGCCGGACAGACATGGTGGGGACAACAAGGTCAGAGAGCTATCGTGGCCAGCATGTAACACACTTGGGTTGGATACAACGTTGGAGGAGATGTTAACACAATGCCCAAACTTCGCAGGAGAAATTGTGCTAAATGATTTGGAACATACTGTTCAAGACGATCAACTTTGTACTATTCCTAGCAGAGCAAAGTCAGTGATCTTAATAGAGTGCCGGAATGTGACGGATGCAGCATTCACTCATTTTCGGCATGTCACCTCATTGGAGCTCGTCCAATGCGATCAGGACAGTCTTACAGACACCGCGTTTCAGCACTTATCAAATTTGTTAAGCCTAGTAATGGAGGAATGCGACCAGGAAACGATAACCGATGTAGCCTTCCAGCATCTGGCGCGTTTGACGAACCTAACTCTCACATACAGCAATCAGACAACGATAACAGATTCCGCATTTCAGCATTTGTCGAACAGTTTGAAACGGCTAAAACTCCATGGCTGCACACAAACTACCATAACAGACAACGCACTTCAACATATGTGTGAGTTGGAATCATTACAGATCAGTAGATGTTATCAACGTACCATCACGAGCTTTGCCTTTCAAGACTTAGTTAGAGTGAAAGAACTAGATATGTCCGAGTGTAACCAAGCCGATATCGCTGATGCTGCCTTCAGCCACTTACGGAACTTGACTGACTTGGATATGAGTTACTGCGACCAAAGTTCAATCACTGATTCTGCTTTTCAGCATTTATCAAACGTGTCCTCGCTGAGTATGAGAGGCTGTCGTCAAACTACCATCACAAATAAAGCATTTCAGCACCTGCAAACACTGACGACACTGTCCATGGCTGTCTGCACTCAAGAGACCATAAGCTGCACTGCTTTTAGTTTCTTGTCGAGTTTGTTGTGTTTGGACATGAGGGATTGTCATCAAGAGGGAATCACAGATTTTTCTTTCCAGCATTTGTCAAGACTAACAAGTTTAAACATGACGCAGTGCAGTCAATCCAGTCTGACTGATTCTGCCTTCCGGCACTTGAGGAATTTGGTGGTGCTTGAAATGGAATCTTGCTCTCAGGAGACCATAACAGACTTCGCATTCGGACACTTGTCCAATCTGGTTTCGCTTAGAATGCCCGATTGCTCGCAGAAAACAATTTCGGATGCGGCGTTTCAACACTTGGTAAAGCTAACTTTCTTGGATATTAGTCTTTGTCGTCAAACGGAGATTACAGACGCAGCATTTCAACACTTGACCAAATTATCCAAATTAAATATGTGCGGATGTTTTCAAACAACGATAACGGATTCTGCGTTCGATCACTTATCCCGTCTGGTCTTACTAGATATGAGAGGTTGCACGCAGACAACCATAACGGGGTCGTCGTTGGTTCGCTTACCTCGGTTGAGTTCTGTGAATATCCGAGCCTGTCGTCAGGCGGACCTGATCAACAACGTGACTCACCATCTTCCAAAACGTTGCACTGTTTACGGGCTTAGTTTCTCCCAGCCTATATGAGCGTCATATTGCGCGTATCGATCGGCTGGCGGAGCAGCACCCCACCCGGTATCATCTTGCACGATCTGCCGCGCACATCAATCCAAAACCGCATTTGATTGGATCCCCGGACTCCCGCATACCAATGAGGGTGGATATGAGCCGTTTCATACAAAAAGCTACTCGAGTAGTAGAACCGTTTGCTCTTAGGGTTAACGGAGCTACGTTTCAGGTTTCACAATTATAGGTTACTGCCAATGTGACTCCTGAGTTCCGATGCGTAACCAAATTGGCGTCTTCAGAAATGTAAACGAGATACGATTGCCGATGCAACGTTTCAACAGTGCCACCTCTATGACCATTAGGACTATGGTTTCACCGTTCAGGTGGTGCATCTCCTTAGTGCAATCTGCTCTCAAAGGGACATGCTGCTGCTACTAACTTGATCACCCACGAAGACGTACCACTGTAAGGATTACCAGTACAAATGTCTTGGACTATTTTCCGATTAGTGGAGTCCCTTGTAATCGTGGTAAATACTTACATGCGTAGCAACTGAATCAAACTACACTACTACAGCATCTGGCAATTGCGAGACCATTGTCATTCTTATTGAATGTTTCAACACTATCCCATTTGAACTCGCGAAGTCTTACGTATGTTCCGTGAATTTGGTATACGCTTTCCAGTCGCGGTTTCGTAGGTAGCTTAGAGCCTATGTGAGGATATCATGGCAAAAAACAGTGACACAAGCGAGTCAACTAGAGACACACATATACGCGGGTAGTAATCAATTTGCTTTGAGCAGTTCTTCATGACATTAGGAGCTAGAATGGCTCAATGGGTCAGAGTCGACCATTCTTCGTTTTCTCAATGTTGAGCTACATGAGATGTGTTCGCATGCTTATCTAACAGTTCGCGTCTTTTTCTTCATCGCTGGCCGGGTAAATTTCTGGGCAGGACCCAGACGCTTCTTAAACCCACTGCTGCCGGGGGGAACCCTTTGCAATCTATTTCCGTATAGATGCTTAGCCATAAATTCACGGGCACTTGCAGAGTACTGAGATGCAATATATTGCCTTGCCTGATGTCCTTCCTTTCCCTCTCCTTCTGCTACGATTAATAGACCATGTCTGAATGTGAACATTTCTTCCATCATAGGTGAATAGACCTCGGCCTTCATTGTAGGGGATTATGACGTACTTGTTCTTAGCATGGATAGGTTTGCGCTGCTCACTTACGCCCGTTTGCTTTTCATTATATTCTTCCCCAAAAACTTGATGACTGCAAAAAAGGAGCAGGTCGGAGTGTCTACAGCGAAACTACAGCCGGGGATATTGCGTACCTGCGCTGGTTTTCATGCTGGGTATAGATATGGCTTTCAGCCGCTTGGAGCACATCCAAAGGAAGCTCTCCCTCATCCTCGCTATAATTTCGCGCGTCTGGTTCGCTGCCTCCGTGCTCGATGGCGGACTGTGAGAGCTCCTCATGGTTTCCCTCTTCTGTAGCCCTTGTTTCCTCTGGCTGAGTCGTTTCTTGCTGACTCACATTCTTCCTGGTTCGCTTCCTTTTAGCAGATCGTGACCTGAAGAACCTAAAGGAAAACATTAACGTCCATTATATGCTCTTCTGCAATTTGTTAAGAAGTTCTACGTACACTTGTGTCGCTCGTCGTTGGTCTTTCACTTGCTGTCGGAACTGGGATCTGGCGGTCGAGACGGAGACCTCTTCAGGAGCGTCTCCTTCACCCCCACTGTCATCAAGGAGTTCCTCTTCACTCCTCCCCTCTTGATCATGTCGGTTGTTAGAAATGCTGTCTCCATGACCTCTCTTGGAGGATTTCGGACGAGACGTACTGTGCGGTTGTTCAGATTCAGACGCCTCCTCCTTCGACTCTGCTTGCTCCTGTATCTTGACTGAGCGATTCGTCTTACTTTGTCGCTTCTGTTGCCGCTTCTCGGACGTCACTGTCTGTGGAGATGTCGTATAATCTGCCGTGGCAGTGCCAGCGGGGGCTTCACCAGGAGGCGAGCCGCCAAGCTGCGTGCCTTTCCGTGTTCGTACCATTGTTTTCCTTCCACTTCAGCTGACTCAGTATCTCATACTGACACTACACGTACTATAAAGGCACAAAAGGGTGGTCGGTAATCTGTACAACAACTCAAGCCACGACAATACCGCCCAACCGTGTCAGTCGCAAGTTCACCTTCACAAATAGTTGGTGTTTTCAAGACTGCAAGTCGGTGGAGTGATCGTTGTGATCGTGCCAATAGGTGTCAGAACCACATATGCCGCCAGCCAAGTCGCCATCTACATAACTCCGGAAGAGGAAAATTAACAATCTCGACAAATCCATCACTATACCCCACACCCTCACCTGCAATGCCTCCGCTATCTGTCACATTTGTGTGTGTGTGTCCCACCGAAGAGCTGGTTAAATTTTCAATCGAATAAGAATTATGGATCTGGTCAGTGTTGGCACATGCATTTCTTCGTCTCTCTTGGTTGCTTAAATCCTGGTGTAAAGGTCAATCATTTTCTTGTCTCCAGAAGTATGTGAATATAAACGTATAGTCTAATTGGAACTCTTCCCTACACGCCGCTTATATCGTCGCAGTGTTTCACCGTATTGAAACTTCCATCGGTCTTGACTGACATTAACTCATTTCATCACCTTAATGACGCGTTGAGGAACTGGATCCATGAAGGTCACGAACACACGGCTCTTGGGATGAGTGGCAAGCATGCTATAAGCGAAAACAGGAGCAAAGTCACTGAATTTCCTGTCAACTACTGCAGACACACACAACCCATCACCTTGGGTATCTTCCAATGCTTTTCTGAAATAAGCAGTCTGCGTATAAAGTTTCCGAGTGACTGATTCCTGCTTGGAGGCAGAGACGGTTCCGGTTCGGTCATGCTAAAGTCCAGGTCGATGTGGCCGAGCATATAAAAGGACACCACTGCAACAGAGGCATATATGCAAAGGAGACGCTTTAGACCCACCATGTGCTGATATATGCATACCAGTAATTAGCTGGTGTCGGTTGCGACAAGTCGACCGCCGCCTATCTAGATATAAACGTAAATTAATTTACGTTTATATTTTCAAAAATTATTAAATTTAATAAAATTTTTCGCGGGCGTTAATCAGACGTCTAACACGGGGATGCTGTGGACAAATACTCGAACTTCAGTATAGCCGAAAGACTTGGAAGACAGGGAAGAGTCAAACTGAGATCCAAACTGGGTCCGATACTGCCGTATAGATTTGTTTCCTTGGAGCAGTTGATTTGCAGCACAACTGGTTCGCTGCCACACTTAGAGACTCAATTACCAGTACCAGGTATGTCGTCAAGTTCCAACATTCCTTCGTCCACGAAGGCCCATTGGTTCACAGTTTGTTTGGATTCTCCTACGCTAGCTGAGATACGCACCTCCTGACCCCGATTCACCTTGAAATGTGGAGCGCCATTGACTATTAAGACTGGCGCATCACTGGGAAGGAAACTTTCGATACTTAAACCCGGGAACGAAGTACCTCTCAATGCTATAGTGACGGAATCCGAGTCCGAGGAGTCAATGGTATCTCCTGTTGTCCTATTTAGGCTCGAATCGACTTTGACCGTAAATTTGACGGGTACTTCGTTGATTGCTAATATCCTGCTTCCGGTCCTCGATATCTTCGTGCTACAACTAATTCCTCTTCTGTACTTATCGCGCCCTTAAAGGGCGTTCCGTACAGTTCGCGTCGATTCCCTCAAGCTCGCAAGACCAGGTAAATTGCTTCTTTAAAGTCCATCTCTCAAGGGCAATATTTCAATAAGGAGTATTGCTCTCACCAGCATTCAACTGTGGCTGAGAAGATATACCAGCAGCACGACTTCCTCCCGCGATCTTAGCTACGACAGGGCTAGGTGTAACGGTCAAAGTAATATCACGAGATGATTCCAACGATCTGGTCTTTCAGGTTCGGATGCTGCTGTTACGTTAAATTGAATCGCATACGGTTCGGTAAATGGGATCAACTCTCTTTACAGTACGTTCAATCCCCTCGGGTCAAGACCATGGATCGTTTAGACTCCAAATGAAACTAAAATATAACTAAGAAACATCACTGGCACCGCCACCGCCAGCATCGCAACTTTGCAGTCTCGTTGACGTACGGAACAATGCCCCTTTAGAGCTTACAATTTCACGACTAAGTCTTTCATCGAAATATATTTAGGGCGCTTGTTGCCTCTCAACCTCAAACTCAATCTGTTGCTCCAGAGAGTTTCCGTATATATTCTCCTCTTTCAGAATAAGCGTGTACGTCGCCCCGTTCAGCAATTCTGCCGCAGGTACAAATACACAGTCACGATTCTCCTTGTTGGCAAGGACCCCTCATCTCGTACGCATTGGGTTGTGTTATCCTGGGTCATATCGAGTCCACCTGTGGCTACTGTAGAGTTGAGACTTCATGTCCATGAAATATCTGCGTCACGACCGGCTCCAACGGCAAAGACACCACAATATCGGCGTCGCCACACAACACAACTATCTCTTGGAATAAAACCTCAAAGTCTACATTGGGAAGAGGGACTTTGTTTGGAACTGGAACTAGCACAGAGAGAGAAGTCATCGGCATAGGCTCTTACGGAAGGTCCTGCTCAATGTCTCCCCAATAAACACGATCGTACCGTTTGCCGCTTTTGTCTCGTTAAATTCTTCACGATCGAGCTGTGCCGACCGCTATTCTATTACCAATTCCTTGGAACTCTCGCAGAGGCATCCGCCAAATACACTGCCATTCCGACCGATACTGGAGCACAACAGATCAAAGCAGTCAAACACAACCTTCTCTCCAACGTTAGTTTCTGTATTGAATACCGAAGTCAAGGAAGACTCTAGCGTATCGAGTTGAGGTTACAGATTGGATGACAGGACTAGTTCGGTTACTCGGGATGGCGCCGGCATATACTAGTACACACTGTATTACTAGTAGTAGTATGGGTATATATGGCCTACCGGCAAAGGAGAGTCCCCACACGAACTTAAGGTAGTAGTCGTATGTGTATTTATGGCCCACCGGCAAAGGAGAGTCACCAGTGACTCAACTTAAGGGCTGAGTGGGTTCGAGAAAGGCAGCTCTAGGCTACTTAAGGCCTCTCGGTAGCTCGGGTCAGTTCGGGGCGATAGTAACATTGGCCTATATCAAAATATGCTATTATCATTATGCTTATCGGGTTAATTCAGTGAATCCTGTGTACTCGTTAATTAACAAGGTCCAGTGGTTTGCGGAAGTTTTCGACAGCAAAACTTGTCTCCGTTGCTAAATGAAGAAAGAGATGAAGAGCGTTTGAAACGACTGAGGCCTCGTTAGAGTAATGAGACGCGCTGGTATAGTGTCTACTGCATGCTGAGCAGATTTCTTACTCTCCGGGAAAACATGATGAGTGCCCTCAGACGTGCTCCGTCCGAGACTAAGTCTTTCTCTGACGTGGCAAGCAAACCGCAAGCGCTTCAAAACCACCAGACTGTAAATCAAATGTCCACACTACATGATATTCTCGCAGATATCCATCACGCATCCAGACGCTTGGAAAGACAAAGAAATTGTACACTTCCTGAGATTGTGCTGGTTGTTATGAAACTCTTCAACGGAGCATTGAAAGTTCGCCAAAACGATACAAACTCCTGTAAAGACTTTAAGAGAAGAGTGCGCGGAGGGTTGTCCAGTCGACTTCAACAACACAACATGTTCCTGTGTTACGTCGTCTGCCTTTTTGATCCACGTTTTTACAAGTGCGCTCATGGAGAAACCAGACCACCAGCCTGCTCCAACTTCGAGTGCTCTTCGAAAAGAACAGCAAAAACCATTGTTTATAGTTGCAGGTTCCCCCATAAGTTTCATTCCCAACGCAACAATCAGAACTTTAGTGGGACACATGGTTTCTTATAGAAAGAATGAGAGAGCGAATAGTTCTGATGAATTTCGTATAACAGTTTATCTTCAAGATCGATGTATCGGGAAAATTCATTCCTCTCAGCCAAGGCAGGTAAAATATTTTCATAGTTAACGTGACACGAGAACCGCCCCTCTACTGCCATATCGGCCAAAATGTTAATACTTTCGTCGATCGAATACTTCTGAGCAGTATCAAGCTTGGCAATGATGTCACTATCTCTCAACCATTCCAAGAACTTTACGCGAGCTGATACTTCAGTGAGAGTTGAAATTTGCAACGCGATTCCTCCCCAAAAAGCCCTGCGGAATTCCATGAATAGTCCCGGGGGCACACCATTTACCTTCTGGGTCTTGAAATTTGCTGGATTCGTCATAGTTTCCATGATGAAAGGCTCTCCTGCTTTATCAATTATGATGTCTATTACGGCAAACAATGTTACTCGTCCACAACGATACGGAATCTTGTTTGTCTTACAGCCGAAGCGATTTTGCCCCAAAAGAAGGAACTCCAATGCAATCATCTTCTTGATCTTGCTCCAAATGCTATCCACGTCCATTCCACGGGAACGTAACGTGCTCCAGTAACGCCCAAGAGTTCCAGCAGAAGCTGGGCTTTGTTCGGAGGCGTCAACTGCATCCATACCATAGCCATCGCGCTTATACGCTTGTTGAATATTGACATTAGTAGGTTCAGTGATGGTTTTGGACCCTACTCGTACGAATCCATGTCGGGATAGGTAAATTCGTGGAGGGTCAAAAGACGAAATGACCGCATAGACACGGATGTCAGCTTTCCTTCCAAATAAGGGAATGGGTTCAATTAGACCTTGTAGAACTCCTCTATCCTCTATAGAACGTTGAAGAGTATCCTTGTGAAAAATCGATTGCCCAACTCCCCCCCATGTGCCATCTTTCTTAAACACCCATGATGTGATGTTGGGAAATTGTCGAATCGAACCTTGAAGGTCAGTAACAGGGCCAGCGAAGCATGGCGGTGTAATTCTCAACCCCGTATCTTGGTAGCCCTTATTCGAGACCTGACAACTCCGTCCCCTATTTGCCGTCTCGTATTCCACGTTCGGAATACGTAAAACCCGTGACTGGGGTCCTAGCTTGGAAAATATTTCGACTTCTCCCGTCCAGCCAGGAAGCTTAAGTACCTGAGTCGGGTCGTCAGAAGCATCAAAGAGAATGTCAAAATGATAGGGATCCTCAATCATTCCAAAATGGTACTCCAATGTGCTTTTTATATCAGCATGTCTTCTCTTGTGCCCTGCTCGCTTTCTTGCCACACCTCCTAAGGCCCATCGCAGTGGTCTGTCTCTATTTTGAAGACTGTTTTTGAGCAACTGATCGACGTAGTTGCTTATTACTTTGCGAGAGTGTATCTGTTCCACCGTTCGGATGTCCAATGGACCATTTTTCCGTGTAGACACTCGAGAGTCTTCCTCAACGGAGGTGAAATATCGGTAATGCCTGCTCAACCATGATACATTTAGGACAGCAGACACCAATAAGAAAATCTGTAACGGAGTGATATTCATGACTGTCACATGCTTCATGCACAGCAACAGCTACGCTGAGAACGCTAAGACTTTACTACAAACTACACATTGTGTTGGCATTTCTTGTTGCTGTGGAGAACTTGTGGACCACGTTGCCGTGCGGGGAACAGGCGTCTAGACTCTCGAAGGGGACACCAAGGGGGGCGTACAGCGTGCCGCTTGTGGGGGCAGACAAAGGGGAGGTGTGAGGTGTGGACCCTCACCCAGGCGTTACAGTCATCCCGATACATGGGACAATTACCCCACTTTTGGGCTCAATATGGGCATGTAGACGTGATGACCACCCCTCGTGGTGATGTTATACTTCGGGTGCCAAAGCGCAAATGCTAGATAGATTTCAAAGCAAAATCGAGGTGGTGCACTGCCCTTTGCTTCTGTCGAAACCCTTCGTCATTTACGTCACAGCCATACGGAGATATGAACATCTCAGAAAACCTTCAAGACACAAAACTCAAGTAGTGCTACACACACTTTGCATGCATGACGCTTTTTGGGCCAATATGATCCGCAGGGACCTCGAGGAGAGAAATGTCCGGATTTTTGTCCTGGTTGCTACAACAATTGGACACCCTCTCCACGTAAATATTGCTTGTTAGCTTCCAATCATTATCCAACTTGGTATTTGCATCAAGGATGATCAATTCCATACACTGTAAACACTGTGTACACCTCCGACCGCACGCGCGTTTTTTGGACTTCAGCTTGTGAGCGAGGATTTTGGATCCGACTTGGTGCTACAAACTGTGCATTATATACTCAGTTGTATGGTCACTATTATATACCATTGGATCTCGGATGAGGCAAAAGTAGAGGAGACACTAGCCGTAGAAGAAGAAGACACAATACTGGTCGTCCAACCGAACAACTATCCGGGACAGTGGAATCATTACGGATGATGCCCGGATTACTAAAAGACTCTAAGGAAATTCAGGTGATCCCTTGAGAGAATTGCTTCATCTGCGCCTTCAGTGGAAGATGCTCTTGCTAACGCGTTCCTTAGATCGAAGAGATGGGTGCAGACAAGTCCCCGAGACAGCCGTGGTGGGATGCTCCTGGTTCGTGTGTATTGTATCCGGCATTTACACTATGCAGGATGTGTGTGGGTTACAGGACTAGGAACACTGGCGCTGCTAGGAGGGCGTACCGCCTATAATGGGTCACGGTACGCTGAGTGGAGGGTTAAGCAGACTGATCTACCTTCCAATATCCATGAAGGGACCAGTTCTGCTATAAAATCTAAAATGGCGGGCTATACAACAAGCGCATATAATGCAACTGCATGCGCTTAAGGCGTAACGACTTAGAAAAATACTGCTTGCGCAACTGCAAGCTAATCGACCGGAAGACTTTGAGCTATTGACGTGGCCCGTTGATTTGAAGCTCTATGCTCCTGGTAAGGGGAAGAGGACGATCAGGATGAAAACCGTAAACAATGGTCGAGAAGTACCAAGAAAACCGTACGGGTAGTGTGTTAGAGCAGCCGATGGAAATGGGAATGTACACATACTCCCAGTAGAATCTGCAGATGAGACACAGCCTTTAGAAGAGGGAGGCGACCTGCAATGGCTGGGGACGATCGGTCCTCAGGGATAAATGTGTACCAGGAGATATTCGTCCAGCGAGTGACTGCGCCACTGGTTGACTTTCCGCCGACCCAACTCAGCTGTTTCTGACGGTGATCATTCATCCCCAACGAATGTCCGCCAGAATGGTATAACTTCCAACAACAGGAGTAGCGCCCTACAAGACTCACGAACCAAGTGGTACCGGGAAGTAGACGGCCGTTCAAAGTGCTTTTCACGTGTTTCCACATCGAAAAGTTTGAATCCTCTTCATCTGGTACCGGATAGCCCCTCCATCTCTTTTTGTTGTCCTTTTTGTGAGACCTACCGACCTTGACGCGAAGATAAATGCCCTGACAAAGTGGACGTAGAAGTCACTTAGAAGAGCGACAAAATTCAACTCAGTTGAAGCGGTACCTGGTGTGGACGCTGCTGGTTAGAGTGATACTAAAGATACGTAGACACGCTCGCTTCCTTTATCCCTAGATATTGGCGTCAGATGCGACAGTAGAGTGACCATAGTCAGTGTACATCTGCGACGAAGTTGCTGATCGCTTTGGTGAACAGAAACCCGGTACGGGATATAATGAGTTTGCGTCCTCGGAGAGTCACCGGGAAGGTGATAAGAAGGTCTGCAGGTAGAAGCTGACCCAGAAGAGTAGGATTGGGGAGAAGATATTGGAGAAGTACAGACTTACAAGAGGAGACTGACAGTCTTCCATCCGCGACTATGCCTGTGGGTGGGCGAAGAGGTTGATGAGTTGGAGTAACCTTATTTTGTATCGGTGTACACAAGAGGACCTTGCCCCGGAAAATTGGTGGACGAAGTCGATGAACAAATGGCCGGGGCAAGGCACCGATATTAAATAACGGTGCGTGAGATGATCTTATTGTTGGGCTCAAAATACTCCATCTCAAAGTAGGGAATCATAAGCTCAATCGTCTATTCTGTAATGGAATCCTTGAAAGAGTTTTGGACTCTTGCAAGGAATCCTGCGTCGGGCATCATTTGGACTGCATTCTGGAAAGAGAGTTCATTCGAAAGTCGTCTTCGAATTGTTCAATTCCGCACCGTTAACTGGGTTCAGAGCAGCATAGAACAGAACGAGAACACCATTGAAAACAACTTTGATGATGTCCGCAGGTTTAGGCAATCTCCTCACCATCAGTAGCAGAAGAAACGAACCCTTCGCGGCAGAGGTCAACTAGTGTCGTAGTAGTGAAAATTGAATCCCTTTTGGTAGAAGCGAAAAGCTTGAGACAGAATACAAATGATATGATGTGGTGCATTTATAGGGCCTGACGCCGCATCGGTTTCATGGACTACGAGATTTCTGCGGTGTGTGTTCCAGTATGAGAAAGTTCATGCACTACGCGTATCGAATCTTTCAAGATAAGGGGAGCCATACCTGACCGGGTGCGACCAGCTGGATATCAACGGATTCTTCGGTACTCAGGGCTTTACCTGCCGTGAGGGCCTCTTTAATGGCATGAATTCGTTCATAATGGAATAGAATTTTCCTTGACTAATCACGTGAGGAAATGCTAAGAAAATCGCCTCCGTTTTCCCGCGGCGCACCGAGCAGGCAAAATTTCTATGGGCCCTTGAGCTTTCCAGAGAAGTTTCGCTTGAGCTTGCCATCCACCGAAACTTTTCTGGCAACTTAGCGTTTACACGTCATCATGAAGAAAGCACCAAGAGAGACCATGTATCCACCGGGCATTCCAAGACTCCTTGTATGTGGCTGATTCAGTTGAATGCGTACCGCAAAACGTTGCTGATGGCGATGCTCGGCATTTGATACACTGCACGGATACGCCTTCGTATCTTCTCACAAATATTGGGAAATATCGCGGAAGACCAGTCAGACCTGAGCAAAAGCCCGACCGGAACCGAATGTTTCGGTGGCCGCTAACGATGGCGGGAAAATGACGAAAGGGTCGACGATTCGTAAACCCATATAAACGTCGTTAGATACCCCAAAAATACACGTAATAAACACATATAGACACAACATAAGTCATATATCCTCATCGCCAGTGAAATGCTCAGGGTATGGGCTGGGTTGTGCGCAACTCTCGAGGCTTCCAACCTTACCTCAATGTGCAAAATTTAGGGGGAAACTGTAGATGCACCTGCAAATAGAAGACCGTACAATAACTATAGCGTCCAGATGCCCGCTAGAACCGAAGTTGACTACCACAAAAAATTAATACTAGGACATTCCGAGACAAAAAAGATGTGGGATCATCCATGCCTCAAAGGATAACATGCCGTTCTCCAGCGGGGACAAAGCAGGAACGACTACTTGTCTTCTTCATGCGGCATAGTTACAAAAACACGCCGATAAGCAACAATTGTGCCAAAGATTCGGCATGCGGAACGATTCCTATGCCCACAGCCACTGAAGCCAGAAAAACAAACCTACAATTTTGTGTGTTCGTTCGTCATTCGTGTGTGAAAGTCATTTTCATGACCTCGAATACTCATTACTATTACCATATTCTTGTTTTCGACGATCTTGAGCGCGTAATCGCTCAAGTTCACCAGTTCACGCTGTATGCGCTCTTCTGTTTCCATTTGTACAGATACACTGGTACTGATATCATATGAAAGTTAGCTATTTTCGCTGCATGTTGGGATGAGTCACATACATTCTTATCTTTCTCATATGTTTATGCTTTAGGTAAAATCCCAAACCCTGTGCCGCCCAATGTCCCCAAATATGCCATGAAGAGTGTACCCGGTTTTACGCTTTCAAACGCACTTTCGGATTGTTTTCCTCAGTGTTTTCCAATGCGCATACATGTATGTACAATGTGAAGCTGACAATACCATCGCAAAAGCGTCCTAAATGATCGTATAGTATAGTATGAAAGAGTCTGTGTCCATTTGGTTCATTTCATTCCAGAATGGAACATTTCTGAAAGTATTTTTGTACCAATCAATTGTATCTAACAAACTTTTATGTATGCATTTTTTGTATGCGTGTGTATTCACTTTTATTGAACTTATTAGCAGGAATTTTGTTGAAGTTATTTGTACAGATCTTGTTCATGGCGTACCTTCACGCCCGAAGCACAAAACCCTCTTTATGACCCAACAAGCCTAATTAGTTACGAGTATGTGTATAATACTATGTATAACTACCCATTAAAGTGCTTGTCATTTTGACTGTCCTGGAAACACTAAGAACACCTTGAAACAATACTGAATACTTGATTTCAGGGTGGGGGAAAGACACCTTCTGACTGATTTTTATTCCGTTGCATACAAGATGATGAGAGTGGCCTCCTCATCTCGCCAACACCTCCATAATGCTGCTGCAAAATGGAGACGCCGGGGTGGAACCTTATACTTTCAACAAGCTTGTTCGGAGCTGATTACTCCCTCTTTTTCACGAAGATGGGCTGCTTCTTCGCCCACTTCATTGGGAAATTACGAGCAGATGTATCAGCAGCAAAGATACTTCGATGCCGATTCCACAGATGGAGTGACCTTTCGATCGCCTACAGCCAAAGACGCCAAGTCTATGTACGTCCCTGTTTTCTCCATCAAAGTAATCACGTCTTTAGTGGGTTCAATCCATGTCACGTTTTATGCAGCTGTGATATCGTGTATAGCGGTACTCTGGATAATAATTCAGAGTATGCCTATGTCGTGTTCTGTAAACACTTCCAGGACGAATCCATAGGTACGCAGTGCAGCGGGCTAATCCACCCGTTGGTTTAGGGTAGTTTCTAGAACATTTGATGATATACGCAGTCGCTGAGCTCGACGGAGAAATTATTGGCTTTATTAAAGGCTATCGGCCACCGCGTGAACTCCATGCCATTTTTGTATGGCAACTCGGTGTCGGAGGAAAAGCCCGCAGACGCGGAATCGCTAACCGAATGATTGCTCATCTTGCACAACGTCTCTCACCGCAAGGAGTTACGCATGTTCAAGGAACTGTCACTCCTAGCAACGAGGCGTCCCGAAAGCTCTTTAGTGACGTAGGGCTTGCTGTCAAAGTTACGGAATCATGGATTAAAGAGGAAGACTTCCCAGGTGACGCGAAGCACGAAGCCGAAGATCACTTCCAAATTGGACCATTCAACTACGATCAAATCAGTGATGTTGTGCGAAAGCTCGAAGAGAAGGCGACAAAAACACGATGAGTAAAATTAGCGTTGTACACATCGTTAGTAGACGTCGAACTCTTCATATATACCAGCATGACTCCTGCTATTCTGTCCGCAGTCGGATACAATATGGTGTGTATTTATGTGTAAGGCTTGGAAAATACAAATGGTGTAGTTTACGTGTATTAGGTTTAATCTGTATATATGAAGAGGAATTATACTTGCTGATGACCTCCTCTGAGCCATTACCTGAACTAATGACCTCCTCTGAGCCATTCCTTGAAACAAGGCTTTTCAGCCTTCAATTGCGTTTCTCCCCCCTGCACTCCATGAAATTCTTAAGCCGCGAAGGGATTCAAGGAAATAGTTGGACTGTCGAAAAGGCATCAAAAAAAGAAACAACGGGCTACTGGATCACCTGGAAGCGCATCCGCGAAGACTTCATCTGTCGACGTTCAAGATACCGGTTAGCACGTATAGTTCTTACTCCACTCCGCTATCGGGCTGAAATCCCGGTTAGGGTTAGGTTTTCATGTGTTTAATGGCTGCACCTATGATGAGGCAGTACTATAGTTACGCTATGCTATAGCGATGTTTCTGTCCCTAAAAACTATGAGACCTCATCTCACATCTATTCGCTCCTCCCATAAAGTCAATAGTTCCCGTCAAAAGTCAGAGCAGCTATGGAGGCCGAAGCTACGCATAAGTATCACGAATCGAAAGAAAGAAACGGCAACGAGCACATGTTCCATTTGTTCTCTAACTGTCGGGGACGCGGACATTGAAGGGGTGCTGATGCTGATGGTCCGGGTCCTACCAATCGTACACCAGAAAAACGCATATGCATGTTGGCATTTGCGGTCCATTCTCCTTTGTTTCCATTTGACCATCTTATCTCTTTGATGGTGCGTCCGTGCTTAAGTGTTCGATTCGTAAACGAGTACACTACCGAATTGTCATCCAATCGTCTCCAACCTACGGAAAACAGCTTTGTATTCCAGTCAATGACTACATCAACCTGTATACAAATTTCGTAAGGACCATTACCATCCCTCGGACCAATATGAACAGGGACAAACCCTGCTTGATAGTCCACCTCCAATCTCGGGTGTCAGTGAACACCTCAGCGAAGAGGGACGAAGAACTGAGACGGACGGCACGTCTCGGGTGGAATCCGGATTCGAGATCAGCCGAAGAGCAAGCTACACGAATTGACTTATACGTGCAAGAGGAAACTAACAACAATATCCTCCCAATCCTATTAAGCAATGAACTGCTAGCGAGTCAAGCTGAGGTCCCATGGGATGTGACGGAAACGGATACTGAAGTTCGGGTCTGCGCCAATGCTTTGAAGTCACTCGTTTATGCTGCCTCTCTCCTAGTGGAACAGCGGGCCTGTAGCTGCCAGACACAGGCGCCAGCTGCTACCTAAGTGTAGCGGCTAACATCCAGCTGCCGGTGGGCCATCAGTCACATCGTCGTCGTTATCATATACAGCAGACGAGGAGAGAAACGCCGAGGATTCTGCTGGGGCTTCCCTCTTGGAAAATTTCCAGACCATATGTCGCTCTTCGATGTTGGCGAAGAAGTGATATACAAGACTGCTTCCCACGTCTCAGGTTTGGGTTCGTTGGCCTATTTGACCTATCAATTGATGAATGGATGTTTCTTTAACTCTGACGGGGTACAAGATTGTTGGTCGGCCCTCGAGGGATTAGAAAACCGGCCGGTGGGTTATCTGTCACATATGTATATATATTAGAAAAACAACAATGGTCCACTTACATTTGTATTCACAAAAACTTCCCCTTCCGCTTACGGGACGAAATTGTGTCGTTTCCTGATATTCCACCGATATTTCGTATCAAACATGTAGGCGAAACCATGACTGAGTTGGTAGGTTGAGTGGCGTGACCTTTACTCAATCGTCAATCCTTTGGGAGGGAAGCGCTACCAAAGCCAGCGCTATTAAACCAAGGTAACCGTTACCTCTACCTTTTTTGCCCTTTGCAGTTTACGGTAACTGTTTACCGCTTTAAGTGTCCCGACTCCGACTCCAAAAGTTGTAAAAGCAAATGCGCTTTTTATTTCCCTTGTTTGAACTGTAATACAACTGAGATAGTACGCACTACTGTATTACATCTCAAACGATTTGCCTTTCCTGGACACCTACTGAAACTGGTCTTCGAAGCGCTTGACGCACCCCCAAGTGAGTTACCAGCCCCGGTGGACGTCCGCATGGAATGCGACTCACAAACGATGGTGGATCACATGAATGGCGAAGCCCAGTGCCGCAAGGATAAGCTCATCCCGCTCTTCGAAAGGGCACGGACTGAATG